>VMDO01014284.1:42500-55094 GCA_007922755.1 Pedetes capensis | reverse complement strand
AAGAAGAAGAAAGAAACAAACAAACAAACAAACATGTAATTTGGTGCAAAGTCCTGGAAGCCAAATTATATTTCATAGTTTGCCCCAACTAGATGTAAAAGAGCTCAATCACCATTACCAGACACTTCCACTCTGATCCTGCAAACAAAGCAGTCAAAGCACCTGAGCTGCGCCCTCCTCCAGTTTCCTCCACTAGACATAAAACCATAAGGAAGCCAACAGGTGAATTCTCGATAGAAAATAGGAAATATAAAAGGATCCCAAGGAATTTGTGTGGAAAAAATCAGTGTCCACAGTAACACTCACAGCTTCAAGTGACCTAACACATTCTAAAGTTGTATCATTACTACAGACCTTGTGTTTGAAACCATATATCTAACTGCCTTTTAGATCTCTTCCTTGTCAACCAAGCTCATCACACATATCTTGTCCAAAACTTTGTTCACAATCCTATCCTCACATACTGCTTTTCTTGGTGATTTTCACCTTCACAACCCCATGGATCAGCCCAGAAAACTCAAGTCACCTTATAGACACCTTAACCTATAATACACAAAGTCCTGTTAATTTTGTCTATTCAATCTATATCTATCCCTGCCTCCTCTGAGTTCTGGGTAAATATCTCCTTATGCTTTTCTTGCTGTAGTTTGTCCATTAAGTAAGTTATTCCTCTCTGAACTATCCCCTCAAATTTATATCTTATTAGTATCACTCTTCTACTCAAAATCTTTCAGTGGGTCCTTATTTTGAAAGTTAAGAAACCAAGTACTTGTGTCACAATGAAACCCATTAGTTTGCACACTAACAATAATAACAAAAAAACGACCAAGCTCAGTTCTTGGGACTTTAAAAATGAATTCTTTCACCTTGATGCAAAACAAACAAACAAATAAAAAGCAAGTACTAAGCATTCTAATTACATCCATCTTGTTTTAACTCCCATCTACATTTCTAGCACCATCTCCTGCCCTTAAAAATCCAAAATTCAGGAAAAATTTAACTATTTAACTATACCAAAGTTGGCTTGCTTTCTTATACTTAAGGCAATCAGTGAGCACTTAGTTCCCACATTAGCTCTTCTGAAAGACTTCCATGGCATTCATTTGCTGTTTTGGGGAAGGGGGTCTGTTTTGTTTTGTTTTGTTTAACTGGGGAGGTTGAACACAGGGTATTATTCATATTTACAAGGGTTCTACCACTGAGCCACTGAGCTGCACCCTCAGTCTCTTTTATATTTTTTATCTTGAGACAGGATATCACTGAGTTATGCAGGCTGCCTCTAACATCAAATTTGGGACCCTCCTGCCTCCTTCTCCCAAATTGCTGGGATTATAGATGTGAGCCACCACACCAGGTTGGTAGTATGTATATATTGTTATACAATTAGATCTTAAGGGAAAAAAATAACTTGTGCATCCTAGGCCTTCCCAACATATAGGTTGATGCAACGTTCAAATTCTTATCATTTTGTTCAACTTCTGGCCCTTTATCCATGATCAGGCTATTTATTGTTACACTGGATACCATTGACACAAAGATATATTTAAGGCCAGCATTTTGCTTACACTCTAATTGGGAAGATTTTCAAATCTGAGGTGAGCCTAACATAATAGTATGGTAAGTACTGGGTTAGGCGCATACACTGAGTGTTATGAGTTCCAAAGAGGGAATTCTAGCCCAACCTATGGGCTTAGGAAAGGATTGCTATAGAAAATAATCTCTAAGCAAAATTTCCAAAGAAGATAACATAAAGATTATCCAAGGAAAGACATGCAATTCCTCCAGATGTTACAATCAGCCATGGTACCAACTGTGTCTTGTCCTTAAATATCACCAAGGAAATATAGCAAAATTAGGAGAGGGTAGTAAAATGAGAGGCCTTTTTTTAAACCAGGAATCTAGGTGATTTTATTGTTTGCATTGTTTTTGAGTCTCAGTAAAGTTAAAACCACCATGCATGTCTAATACATCTAATAGACTCTTGCTAATGTAAACCTTATTGAGAATGAGCTTTATTTCTGCTTATCTTAGAATTTGCTGGAATTCAAAGAAGTCAAACTTTCTATAACTGATTTTCCATTGCCTTTTGAAAGGTATCACCAGACTACAAAATGTTTGCAAGGTTTTTTTTAAATTATTGTAATAGGGTAAATTTTTATTATTATATATGGAAGCTAATCATTTCAGAGTAAACAACAGATGTTTGCACCCTTATTACTGTTTGGTACTGACATCGGTATTAAATGATAATATGAAAACATGTCACAGACGTGAATGATGAATTCAAATGTCAAGAATGGTGGAAAAGAAATTATTAAAATAGAAAATCTGAGGGTCTTGGATGAGAAGTAAAATTATGAGCACCTTCTTCTGGCAATGTGCAACACTACTTGTCCACAGAATAATAATAATTTGGAACATTCCAAGGGATATATCTCTTTAAAAGTTGTTATAGAAGTATAAATGATTAAAATGTTCATTTGCTCTATTAAGTAATGGCACCTAGCAAAGTATTCAGTTGTATCAAAAATAGTAAGCCAATTAGATACTATGAGTGTAGATAGATAAATAGATGGACTGATATGTGTTTTGTGCTTTATACCATACTTTCTGAACATTATTTAGATATTTTTCTAAAAATTCACATTTCTATTTTTAGTATTACTTGATTTACCTGACATGCAATTGCAGGTGATACTGTTAATTTAAATTATCACCATCATTCAATGTTTTCTGAGGCAGAATCTGACAATAGAAAATGTTGTTGTTGTTGTTGTTGTTGTTGTTGTTGTTGTTGTTAGGTGCCAGTATGTTAGGTCCAATTCATTGTGACCCTATATACAGGAGAATGAGACACTACCTGAAATGTGCCATGCCCGGTGCTATGTCAGTGCTTCTCTGCTATTCACAGGATTTTCGGTGGCAGATTGTTTCAGGCATGGGCTTCCAGGTCCTTCTCTCATTTTTGTGGTACTTGGGATTGAACCTAGGGCTTCAGAGAGTGCAGAGCAGCACTCTACAAACTGGGCTAAACCCCAGCCCAATGGAAAAGGGTTTTTTTCCTCTTTGTAGTAAATGATAATGGGGTACAGAGTAATACAGCAATGGCTTTTTCCATTGTGCAACCCTTACATCACTTCTAGCAACACTTTCATCAACCCACAAAGTTTATGGAGCCTTTTGGCTAGTTTGTAGTTAAACTCTGACACTTATTTGTGGTATTTCCCCCTATTTTCCAACATACTCATGAAGTTGTGCTGTTTAAATTGAGATTAACCTCTCCCCCTTCATCCTTCCTCATTCACCCTCCTCCCCTTCCCATCTTTCTCCAGTCTTCACTTCCCTCTGCTAGATCCCTCCCTCCTTCTATCCACTCCTTAAATTTTCCCTTCTACACTAAGTTTAATTGTGCATTATTTATATTTCAATTTATGTATAGGATTTTTTCCTTCCTTTAAGTATGATTCAGCACCCACATATGAGTGAGAACATATGGTATTTCTCTTTGTGGGCTTGTGTTCATTTGTTTAATATGATGTTCTCCAATTCCATTCATTTTGCTTCAAATGACATTATTTCATTTTTTAATTGCTGAGTAGTATTCCATTATGTATATGTACCATAACTTTATCTATTCTTCTGTTAATAGGCACCTTGGTTGATTCCATATCCTTGCTATTGTGAAAAGTGCTGCATTGAATATGAAGATGCAGGTGGCTCTGTGGTATGATGACTCATCTCCCTTTAGATATATTCCCAGTAGCTGTATAACTGGGTTGTACGGCAGTTCTATTTTTAGGTTTCTGAGGTATCTTCATATTGACTTCCAAAGAAGTTGAACCAATTTACAGCCCCACCAAAAGTGTAAGAGGGTTGCCTTTTCTCCACAACCTTGTCAGCATTTGTTATCATTTGTTTTATTGATCTTTACCATTCTTACTTGAGTAAGAAGGAATTTCAGAGCTGTTTTGATTTGCATTTCCCTAATGGCTAGGGATGGGGCTGGGATTTAGCTCAGTTGGTAGAGCGCTGCTCTGCAGTCTCTGAGGTCCTGAGTTCAATGCCCAGCACTGCAAAAAATGGGAGAAGGACCTGGCAATCCACTCCCAAGGTAATCCCGAAACAGTCAGCCATTGAAAACCCTATGAGTGTTGCTATGGGTTGGATACCAATTCGATGGCACCTAACACCACCACCACCAATGGCTAGGGATATTGAGCATTTTTTCATGTGTTTCATGGCTTTGTGAACTTCTTCATTTGAGAACTTTCTGTTCAGTTCTTTTGCCCACTTGTGTATTGGATTAGTGTCTTGGGAGTTACTTTCTTGAGTTCTTTGTAAATTCTGGAAATTAGTCCTCTGTAAGATGTGTAGGATGCAAAGATTTTCTCCCATTCTCTGGGGTCTTCCTTTACTCTGTTGATTGTTTCCTTTGCTGTACAGAGGCTTGTTAGTTTCATATAATCCCATTTACCTGTTCTTCTTGCAATTTTCTGAGCAATTGGAGTCTTATTAAGGAGTCTTATTAAAGGCCTATATGTTGGAGCATATTGCCTATCTTTTGTTCCAGTATTTTTAAGGTTTCTGGTTTTATATTGAGGTCTTTTATCCCCGATGGAAAAGTTACACCTACCAAAACAAGTGAGATTTTACCCAGTAAAGGCCATTACCTATTCTTTTATTCATGTAGTTAAACTATTTGGTGAATTTTGCTAACTTATGTGTTCTATGTCTTTTTCTTTGCCATTTCCTGTAAGTGATTGAGTGGATGAAATGGAGTACCAAAGCTTTTACCTCTATAAGTTCTGTCTCCTCTGAATGGTATATAAGCTCTGAGAAAAGAGGCATCTTTTCTGTCACATCTATTGCAGCATCCCTGGTGCCAATATTGAGGTTAGTACCTAGAAAAATGAACAATGTGTATGGAATAAAGACATAGCAAAGAAAATATTCAGACTTTTAAAGTTTTCTTTAAAGTAATATTGCCAAAGGTACAGCTTTTAAACTTTCAGGACATAGGAAACACACTGTAATTCATAAAAATTACGTATATTTATAATAAAATTTGGGAATGATAACAGTCTTCATGAGGGGTCAAAAAGTAAACTCATTTCACATTTCACATTTTGTTCTCCACATAAAAGTAAATAGTCATTGGTTAAAGCACCCTCCACACCACAGAGGAAAGCCAGGGAGGAACTCCACTCCATCTTCTTTCCCATTGCCATTGATTATTGAGCCAGAGTTCCTTAAAGTGATTGTATGAAGCCAGAACTATGTATTTCCTGAGATAACAGGAAAGATGAAGTGATTTAACTTTGCATCATAAGGGAATTGCTTCTGGCTAGAGAGTTGTGACTCTCAGCTAGAAAAATGAGGTCAAGGTGTAAGGGATGGCTTCTTACATGTGCCAATTAATTTCAGCTTCTTCACAGACTTCAGATTCTATTCTTAACCTAAAAATATACATCCTTGGTTGTTACAGAAACCACCAACAGAAAGTGGCTGAATTTTTTCAACTCTGTGCCTAATATGTTGTTATTGGGCACCATCAAGTCAGATCAGACTCATAGCAATCTTATGTACAAGAGAACAAAACACTACCCAACACTATGCTGTGCACAGGATGTTTTTATGTTTGAGTACATTGTTGCAGCCACTATGCTTCTTCTCCTTTTGAGCTGTGTGAAAGGAGGTCCCAGGGCCTTTCTCTATTCCCATCATTAAGTTCAACTCTACTTTGAGGAGGCAACTCTTCCCCAGTTGTTTCTTGAATGCTTTCCAGCCTAGTGGCTGGCTCATTTTCTAGCACTGTATTTGACAGTGCTTCTCTGCTGTTCATAGGGTTTTTACTGGCTAATTGTTTCAGGAGTGGCTGCCAGGTCCTTCTCTCTAGCCTGTCTTAGTCAGGAAGCTCAACTGAAACTTGTCTATCGTGAATGGCCCTGATGGTATCTGAAATATCAGTGGCATAGCTTTCAGCATCACAGGGTCACACAAACTCCCATAGCAGGACAAACTGACAGACAGGTTTGTTGGGAGTGCCTAACATAGTCATTAGTAATGTGGGCTCTGGGAAAGAGTACGGAGCTTGAGTCTTAATTTGAATTATAAAACTCTGGATGACTTTGAACAGGTTATATAACATTCTAGTGCTTCTATATGACCCATGGGTGCTGACAGAGTAATAGTTCCCACTTAATAAGATTGTTGTGAAAATAATGATCAATACGCAAGAGGTATTTGTGATAGAATATAATATGGAAATCATTGCTCAGTCATGAAGAGCCTTATATAGAGAAGAGAAAATCTCTCTCCCTGCACATCTCCCACATTGGCTGGTGTAGAATCATGATGCTAAATCTGATACTATCACAATAAGTGGGACATCTTTCTCTTGTAGAAAATGTAGGAAAAAGGAACTAAAATGTATTATTTTCCTATTGTATGTCATGCACTTACTGTATAGTTCCTAATGCAATTGTAATGACAAATCCAAAAGTTCAATATTATTTTACTAATTTCACACACAAGAATATGAGGCTAAGAGAAGTCAAACTCACAGTGCTGGTAAGTGGTGAAGCTGAGCTCAAACCCAGGTCTGAGTCCACAGTCGCTATCATTTGAGCAATGTCCTAGGATTGCTCCTGATTGTGGACCTCTTTTACAGGACCCTTCCTACCCACACACTGTCCTAGCTTCTAGACTAAAATACTCTTGACAGTTGAGAAGGGATGATGAGACCCCATCACCCTTCCACTCCAGAGCTCTAAAAATAGTTTGAGACAAGATCCTCTTAAGAGATGGTATTAATTGCCTAAACCAGTGCTTCTGAAAATGAGCATACTCACAGTTTACACAGGGGCAGGGAGGACCTGTGAAAGTGTAGGCTCCGGTTCAGCTGGGCTGGAATGGCCCCAAGAGTGTATATTTCCAAAAGCTCTCAATCATTCTTCTGCTGCTAACCTGAGGACATTTGAGTCGTAAGAACAAGTCTAAGTCTATAAAACAAAAATATGCTTTATTTAGTGCCTGGTTTGTAATGGAATTCATTGGCTTGACCAAATGATACTTTTTTTTTTAATTAGTAAATACCCACTTCCTTCTCAAGTAAAGTTACTTTTCTATACCAACTGATTTATTTGATTGGTAAAAAAGGGTCACTTACCAGTAAAAAGAAAAACTTGGATGAAAAAACAAGAGAATAGAGAAGAGGCATATTATGATTTATCACGATTTAAATTATTGTTGTTAGGTGCCATGGAGTTGTGTCAGACTCATAGTGACCCTCATAGGGTTTTCGAAGGTTGATTATTTTGGGATTGCATTGCCACGACCTTCTCCCATTTTTGCAGTGCTGGGAATCAAACTCAGGACCTCAGAGACTACAAAGCAAGTGGTACACTTACACTTGAGCTTATTCCCAGCAGGGGCACCTACATACTTTAGTCTCTTCAAAAGAAAATTCCCTGACCTTATTAATATGACACCTCTTAACTGCAGCATCTGTCTCAGACATGTATAGTGGTATAAGAGATTTAAAGGTATATGTAGATTAATCTACAGGTAGATTAATAAAAATAAAAATCTATATGTAGATCAATAAAAATAAAATCTTCCTCCCTAGTCCTCCAATAGGTATATAATAAAACAGTCTAGAGAACTTAAGAAATAGATATGTAGAGAGGAAAATAAAAAAGCAGGCACAAAAGAAACCGTAAAGTTGGAATAGGGCAAAGAAGAGAAAATAAGTACATAGACCAATGAGAGTTTTCAGTGAAGTCAACATAACTAAAAGATTCATGTAATAGTTATTTAAGGCACCCTTACTCCCCACTGCTCTTGTTACCTTGGAGGAAAGGAAATGTCCCCTCTATTTCCTAGAAGGACAGAGTTCTAAGGGAACACATGCAGCCCCAGAGAAGAGAGTGCAATTTCTGGGAAGGTATGTTCAGGAGAAACACAGCTCAGCATTTTCCTCTTTCTCATTTGTCTGCCATTGGGGGTACCTTTCCAGTTCCATGTCTCTGCCAGTCCAAAGGTGCCTTCCCTGCTACAAATGTCCACCAGCATGGGGCTTTGCCTGTGACTAGTGGAAGGTTTTTAATGGAACAATGTTTTGATTTGTTCACCTGCTAGTTGCTATTTTCCACCATTTACCAGTAATAAGGGGACTGGGGTTTAGTGCAGTTGGTGGAGTGCAGCTCTGCAGTCTTTGAGGCCCTGGGTTTGATCCCCAACACCACAAAAAAAAAACGGAGAAGAACTGGGCAGCCCACTCTCAAACAATCAGCCATTGAAAACATGCAGAGAAGCACTGATGTAGTGCTCTGCATGACACAGTATGGGAGAGTATTTCTTCTGTTGTATATAGAGTCATTATGAGTTGGACCGGACTGGATGGCACCTAGTAACAACAACAACCAGGAATAAAGCTGACATTTTGAGTTTCATTTGGCTGTGTCTAATATCTGCTTCTTAACTGATTCTAAACTCAGAGAAAAGGAAAGGGTGTTAGTTATTGGCCTCCTGTAAATCCTGAGGGATGAATAAAGAAGAATACAGTATGATATGGAAGAAGATGCAGACATCACTGGCATATTTGGAATATATCAAATAAATCTTGATTTTGTTGTTGAATGACTCATTAGACTAGTTAATTAGGTGACTTCTTTCTAGATAGTTTTATACATTTTTAAGAAGAATTTTCTAATGCCTTCTAGGTAAGCAACTTTGTTTTGGATAATGTGGGAGTGTTGTAGAAAGAATACAAAAATTAGAGTATGAAATCCTGGTAGTGCAGTTGACCTGTTGCATGACATCTGGCAAAAAGCTATGTAAATAGTGGAAACGAAAAGATACTGTTGATTGTGTTATCATCTCCTGACTCAATTTTAGAATCCGTTTGAGTATGGTCTCTTGAGATTCTTGGGAAAAGAAGCTAAATGAATTCTGTATACTGTATTCCAAATGCATTAGTTTTACTGGGACGATGAGTTGTATTTATTAAATTTCTTACCACTTATCTTTTGATAGAAAATACCCTTCTGTTGCATTTACTCTATTCGTACTATATTCTTATATTCATGAGCTCTTTTTCCATTAATATTCCATTCAACTAAAAGATGATATTATTGTTTACATTCTTTTACTTGAACATCTTTCCTACTGAATATTTCCCTTTTACTTTTTAAATAGAGTAACAAGCAAATAGTTTTAAATTCAAACTGAAGATGACTTTTATATACATGTTTTTATTTTATTGAATGTCTTATGTAACTCAACCCAAGTATAATTTCCAAAACTCAAAATTTAAAGTATCAGTGAGGAAAAAATATTTATTCTCCACAAAGTTTATTTGTACCTTTGACTGTACAAAATCAAATATAATATTCTTGACATTTTCTCCATAGAAAATGAGAGGTGAATTTGACATTTAAAATTATGCTTCTCTCCCCCCACCTCATCCTCAGGAGCTACTTTCGTGATAGCTTCTGCAAAGTGCACCAGACTTGAGGGACACACTTTAAAATGGCAATTTGTTTCCTGATTTCATTTTCAGAATTAAGATGAAATTGTGGAAATAAATGCCAATGTCTGCAAGTTGAAACTTACCCATTGACAAATAATGTATGTCTCTTCATCTTCAAAGAAGTGTTTAAAAGAGAAAAACGTAATGGTTTCTCATTTTAGCAACCCAAATGTTTGCTGTCAGCTTATCTCATTATTATTAATAAGAATCTAATTGATATTAACTCTTCAACAACTAGGTTAGCACTTTCTCACTCTTTAACTTCTTGTCTATGGTTACCACACTTAACTGCCTTTTAAATTCTCTCTAGTCAAATTCTACATGACTTTCTGATCTGTAAAGGGAAGCTGTAAATATAGTAACTCTGTTTAGAAATATATTTTACCAAGCTTAAATGCTATTGAAGTCTCATCAGCTAGCAAAGGACAAGTCACACTTCATTTTTTAGATAACTCACATTGTTTTCCATAATGCAATGACTAGAGCTTGGGATGTTTAAATGGTACTTCACAGTGCAGACGTTCTAAACTTCTTCGTGATTATACATATGCTATTCTATAGTGTGCACTAATCTCTTCTGCCTTGGATGTTTTAACAAAATGGCTGAAATTTTCAGCCATTATGGATGAGTTATTCAGCAAATCTGTAAAAGCAATTCCACTTGACAAGCCTATAGTACTACTTTAAGTGATTGAATCTCTTTGATTCCACAAT
The DNA here is from genome assembly GCA_007922755.1 of Pedetes capensis. NCBI lineage: Eukaryota > Metazoa > Chordata > Mammalia > Rodentia > Pedetidae > Pedetes > Pedetes capensis. Next base: position 44,848 of record VMDO01014284.1, on the reverse strand, counting down.
GGCAAGGTCCTTATTATTCTTGCAGGAATTTTACAAATTCTAAGAATATTTCCAAAATGCCACTAGCCACACTGCCAGAGAGAGACAGGCAATTCAGTAAGAACTATACTAATTTGACCTAGTGAATATGATTAAAGCAATGATTTCCTTCAGAAGGAAAAAATAATCTGTTTGTTGTACTTTATATTCAAATGTGTTGATGGTTTATTAGAGTGGGTGTCTTAAGTTCCGTCTCCTAACATGGCTTTCTTCTCATCCTTAAACTTATTTCCTGGTAAATGAATGGAAGCCCAAAAAATGATGAGGTCATGAAACTTACTTATTTGAAACACTGAATTGTATACATCCCTTAAAGGCAAAGGGATGTTTTTTGCCCTGAGGGTATTAGTCATGGTCCATAGTTCGTGGGAAAAACTAAGGAAGTCTCAAAATTGTGTTCCTATTATTTCTATTTCTCTAAGACTGTGTTTGAATTCCAAAGTGAATTTTCTATTATCCCATTGTACATTGCATAGGAGGGTACTAACCAACAGCCTTTGGGAGCAACACCTGCAGTTACATTCAAAGGCATGACTTTTCCAAGCAGTATGTGAGCTGGCCGCATTGTCCCCAAAAGGATAAAGGCCTAGGTTCTTTACCTGACTGGCAGAAGCATTCCAGCACCACGAAAGGACTCTAAACATTGTTTTGTAAGTAATGAGTCCTGCTGGTTTCATCCTGCAAGACATTGAAATCCCACAGGGAAAATGTGGTTAGAAATAAAACAGAGGGCTGGGGCCTTTAATGAGTTTCCTATCCACAGATGCCATCAAGCTTTTATACTATTCATTTTATTTCTACAGCTTCAACAAAGATTCCCAGAGCTGTGGGCCATACTCTTCACACTGAAGTGCATAGAACTTGGCAGAAATCTACACTTCAGAGATAATAACATATCATTCTATGAAATAAAGGAAAAGGCATAATCAAAAAAAGAAGTTAAATATGGAAACCTGTTTTGACAACAAATGAATACAGATGAAGCCAGACAGGAAAGGTGTTATGTATGCATCTTTTTTGCATGTTTCTCATAAATTATGATAGTGCAAGAAACTATCGAGAGTTTTTCTTTTTTTAATATCCTTTAAGTCAGATACATTATTTATATTGCTCTCCTTCTTATAGCAAATAAAAGCTCAAAGACTAGTGCTTTTAAATAACAGAACAACACTTGCAAAATTTACACACACACACACACACACACACACACACACACATATATATATATATAATTCTCCAATTGCATTTCATTATTTATTACAATTGGTTATTACTCAAAGCCATTTGGACATCTAACAAAATAAAATTATACTTTTTGAATTCAAAAATACAGAAAGAGAAACAGTTGTTATTTTAGCAGATTGATGGTAGAAATTACCAGTGGAAGCAAATACTCAACAAACATTTTGTTAATAATGATATTTACAAGTAATAGAAAGTTTCTCAAAATTTTGCACTGGGTAAAACATCAAGTCTCATCAACTTTCTAATTAAATGAGAAACGAGGGATTTGTTTTGTATTTGTAGTAATTAAAATCAAATAAAAGTTGGATCCCATCAATGTTGTAAAACTAGTCCTGACTTTATTTTTCACTTCAACAAAAAAGGTCTTTCATTTGTGTCCAACTAGAACATTTTACAAGACATTTAAAACAGAGGCGGCCAAGAATTGTGGAGAAACTATACCATATAAAACTTATCTTTCCAGAGATATTTTTACTTAAAAAAACCTTAGGTTGCATTTTGATAACTTTATATGGAAGAATGAATGTCTTTTTCAAATTGACTTCTGGTGAGCTCAATTTTCAGCATGTCTTTGATTCTACAATCATATCTACAAAATCATTGCTTAACTAAATTAATAACAAATCTATAAATAATTGTCTTAGCTATTGTTAATTAAAAATGGTGCTGAAACAAGATATTAGAAATGATTGAAGTATTTTAACCATTTCAAAGTCTCTTTGTTCCAATGCAAGTGAAGTAAAGAAAAATTTTTCAGAAAAAATGAATATATAAACCCATAACATATTACCAACCTAAACCATGTGCTTAAGATTCTTTAATCAATGACACTGTGATTTGTTTGATTGATTTTTGTAACAATATGATGGGAAAAATCTGTTTCATATTTATCCATAAACCTCCAAGGTTACTGCTCTCTCTTCCACTGTTTGCACCATCGTCTTGCACATCTTCTTTTCTTCATACCAAGAGTCATAGGAACAGCTTTCATTCTTAGACTACCTACTGTGTGCCAGTCACTTTAACATACAATTTCAGTAAACTAATTTCTTGCCAAATAAATT
>VMDO01014284.1:0-37500 GCA_007922755.1 Pedetes capensis | reverse complement strand
TTGTTTCTGACATGGGGAGGGAAGTTCACTGTTCTTGAGTCTCTACACTGTCTCACTGTCTTGAAAGGAACTCACGCTCTTAAGTGAGTATCTACAAAGATGATGTTTTTCACCTTTCCTGATAATAAATAGAAAACTAATGCAATTATGATAGATCCTATTGGAGAGCAAAAGAGAAAAAAACTGAAACAAAACTGAAGGTAGGACTTTATTCCTTCCAGACGCATTTTTTAAAGCAGTGTTCATTAACTCTGGGTTTTGCCTTATCTTATCAAACAAATACTGATACTTAGTGCATTCAGGTAAAACCTGATACCATATCCTAACTTTAATATTTTTATTGTATACTGGCAAAGTCTATAGTTAAGTGACTACATCTTCTTGAATTTTGTTTTTATTTATTTTTTAATCAACCAGAAAATTGTTCATAATACCAAGCAGACATATTTCCTTTAAAAACTCCTTCTAGGTAGGGGGAAGGAACCATTTGCAATATGGCTATATGTCTATAAGGGGAAATCAAAATAATCCATAAAAGAAAAAAAGCCACCATGTGGAATCCACTAGACACTAACCCCCTTGTCCACCCAAATTATACCAGTGCCCACATAATAATAAGATACTGCAGGGGCTGTGTGTATGCCTTCCAGGCAGAGCTCCATAGCCAGCAATTAGTCTATATAGTCAGAGGCCAAAAAGGCTTATTGTCTTACTTGCTGTATCTGTATCTGTCATGATGAACTGGGATTCTAAGGACTATTGTCTTTAAGCTTGGATCTGTGTGTGGAGTGGTTGTCTGGCTGAGACCCAACAATGGACCTTCCTTTTAGTAGCTCTGCCTGAGTGATTTCTCTGGTCTCTTCCTGGCTGGGTAAAACAGAGACTGTTTCTGCATGATTTCTTGGGTTGATGAGAAGTAATTATGCTTTAAATGAAGTCATTCATGTCTGCCATTTTGTTTGCATATTTTCCAGTGTTCACCTGTTATTAAACCTGTCTTTAAACTGTAAGCTGGTTTCAAGTATACTTTTGTGTCTAACACAGTTCAGTAATCAGAGGAAAACAAAATAGATAAAATGTTTTCTGCACAAGTCACTCAAGCAGGAAATCTAATAAAGTGATTAAAATCTAAAATAGCATTTAAGAATTTCTTGGGAATTTTTAGTTTTTTGAACATACCCTCACCCCTATTTCCTGAAAGATGGCAATGGTCTGAGGAGTCTTAAAGTGAGAGTTATACCAACTTTGCTATCTAGTGGGGGAGAAATAAAAGTCAGGGGATGGAGGGAGTATTAATGTCTTATTGCCAAAGTAGTTATTATTGTTCTTTATAATATGAAAATGACATATGGTCATATGCAACAAAAAGATTACTGGTAGCATTTGTTTAAAATGAGTTATATTTATAAATGAGTTTACTAGAAAATATGGCTTACATATTTAAAGAAAATATAATGTAACAAACATAATTGTTAATTAAAAATATATTCTAATGTACTTGCAACTACTAAAAAAATATTTCACATACAATCTTGAAAAACAGAAACATTCCATTCTATGCCCTGATCTTTAAGCATGTGAGAAAAATGGCCCTACTAGCATATAATACAATGTCAGATGAGTTATTATTTAGAGAATGAAGAGTTATAGAACAAAAATTAAATTATCAATTTATCTAATGTATGGCTCCTTAAAGGAAAATTTAAAGAATAACTTTTTTATCTTTGACTTTTGGGCAATTTTACATTTCATGAGCTAGTTAAGCTATTTTTTGTTAGTAGGTACATTTTATGGATACATATAGTTTTAAAATAATTCATAGTGGATGAGCTAGAATGATGTGCTATAGACTTCTCTAATAGTAAATACAAAATGGAATATTCTTAAGTAAATTAAAGATGTAACCAAATCTGTGATTACTTAAATCATTTCATATTGTTTTCACTCATTTTGGAAAAGAATTATTTTTAAAGGATATAAACTTAGAAATAATTTAATTTTAAAACAACTTCGCTTTATCTAACTTTTTTAAAGATCCAATAACCATGTGTGTTTGATTTTGTGAGTTTCAATGAAATAAGAGAAGGGCTGCTGATGGTTTAAAAGTAGTTAATTTATCATCACTGAACAGAAAGCACTTCCCCCCTGAAGAGGTTTGTACTAAGGTGACCTCTGCTGTTTAAATAAAAGGTTTGCAAAATGCAATCCCTCTCCTAAAATCTTTAATAATCCTAAATTATAAGGATAAAAGTGGATACTGCTGTGCTTAAAAGTATTTACCAAATTCATTAGTGTTTCAATTATATATGTGATCTTTATGCTTTTCCCCCTCATAGCTGAGAAATTTCCTCTGTCATTTACTTCCTTGCATTTTGCGTACAGATCCTGACTGACTGGGATCCCTCCCATTGCGTTTTCTTCTCACTGAAGGGTTTTATCTACTCCTGGTGGGGCAAAGTCATGACCCAGAAAAAAATTGATTCATGAATTCTCAGGGTGCAAGTAAAGAAGAGAAGGAAATATGCCTTGGCTGGGCTCTGACTAGTGACAATTTAAAACCTGTAATTAGTCTGAATTCAAGCTGCAAAGGGAATCTGAATTTAAAATTCATTAATTCAAACTGATATATTAACTTGAACAAACTAGATCCCTTATTATGAAGAGCCATTTTCACAAGCCTTTGTGTTAACTGCTGGAACCTAAATTTTACTAAATTTTAAAGATTATTCAAAGATGGCAGAAAGACCACCAGACTACACTGCATCGTGCTTTCCCTCTACCTGAAGAAACTCAACTTTTATTAGATTTGCTTTGTGTTAATACCTTAGTCTTGGGTTTTATTTCCATCTGCATCCTAAATTTCATTGTCCTGTGGAGCACATGTGCTTTTGCATTCTCCCCCCTGATGTTTCCAAGGCCCCAAGTCTCCTTCAGCTAACTCCCTGCCATCTCCATGAACCACACTGCTGAAATGTTATACAGTAATTAATGTTGATCCTGGTACACACTCAGCCTCCAGTACAAATTAGGATGGAAAAGGTTATCATAATATTTTGCTAGCCTATTTGGTCGATCTGAATTGCGCCCTGTGGGGGACAAACAAAAAAGGAAGGTGTTTTAAAGTTAGACTTCAGGGGAAAGACTAACCAGGTAGTGATTCTTTTAAAATCACATATATTTGAAACTTTTCATCCTAAAATAATAAATCATTGTATGTAAACATATTGAGACTTAAGCTATAACTCCCTCAGAACCAATGTACAAGACTGTCAGGAGGTTAGTTGGGACCATCAATGAATGGGCTCTGGAATTCCGTCTAAAATTCTGTTATCATTGTATGTAGTTCAAATCCAGGTACAAGCCGCAGCTGGAATCTCTCCAATTGTCAGGAGTGTCTGAAAAACACTAAGAGACTAAATAATTTAGATTAAACTATATTGCCCTGTATAATTGTTTAAATGAGTAATGCAGTCACCAACTGAAAGAGGTCAACCATCTGTAGAGGAAACACAGAATTTGGTTTCATTTCCAAACAAACTTTTGAAGATAAAATTGTTTTTTCTGTGGGAGGTAGGGAAAAGTCTGAAGACAGATTAATGGCTTCTCCTGTTAAATAAAGGTTAAGGCTTCTGTCATTTATCGCATGCAACATCAATAGAGAAGTCATAGGGCAGCTGGTCCCAACTGCTGCATAGTCAGTGTGCAGGAGCATTGTTTCAAGTGGGTTAAAAGGTAAGTGACTTTGAGGCTTCAGTATTATTGCATTATGTCCCAGCATCATTCATTACACATATGTGTGAGTACATGTGTATATAAAGAAAAAAACTTTGGAAAGACTAAATCCTGAAGTTAGAACAAGTACATTTTTACAGATAATGGCAAATAATTAGTTTTAAAGGCAATTCTACCTAATTCTTTATATCTAAAGTATGGAATTGTATAAATCAGACTTTTGAGATGTATACATTATGCACACAGTTTATTTTGAAATAAGTGCTGATTAGATTAACACCTACTGATCAAACTCTTGGTGTTCAGACTGCTCTCATTGAATTAAAGGCTGCAATAATTAAATACCCCTACAAACTTATTCTCCAAAGCCATTACCTTCCAACAGGTTACTTGCCAGGCAAAGTAGTTTAATTGTAAGATTTCTCCTGTGATTCCCTGCTCTCCTACCATTGTACTCTAACACGCTCCTCCAACCTCTTTAGGGTAAAACAAATTATAAAAGAAGAGAATGACAGAGGGAAAAGATTAAGGTGTACGGGTCTATGAGCTAACTATAAATTTAATGCCATGAATTTTTTTAATGCACATAAAAGTATCTTTCCCTTGGCTTTTACTTCCTACCCACACATTTGTGCCCACACACCCTCACCAGCCCATATCCACACACATTTCATCTTCATCTTAAATTGCTTAAGATAACATGCAGAAAAATGTTTAGTAAATTTTTCCCTCAAATGCTTTGGGACACTTTCCTCACCCATCAAACAAAGATATTCTCCAATATTCATCTTTCCATCATTATTTGTCTATAATGAATAATTTTTATAATAATTCAATTAATCAAAAAGATATTTTCATTTTGTATATAATATGTTCAGCTATTAAAAATGCTCTGTGGTTGTAGTAAAATTCATTCTGTAATACCTGTCCAATATTTCTTTATATATTTGGACAATATCTATGTATTCCTGCTGAAATGTAACTTTTGGTTGCTACTGGTTTATAACAAATGCTAATTGCAGATTTATTCATTTTTTTAGAATAACTTTTCTAGAGCTCATTGAGGATTTGGCACTTTGAGGTATATAAATTCATAAAATTACTACTTGTAATTTGCTTGCAGTATAAGGATATTGAAAATCCCACTGATTTATGATAGAATTGTATCTAGAACACAGACAGAATGTTACAGATCCTGGTATAACACATTCAAGTTCTGAATATCATGGGTAAGCATGTGTTCCTTTTAGGGCATTTCTCTCTCTCTCTCTCTCTCTCTCTCTCTCTCTCTGTTTACCCCTCCCTCCCTCCAATACACACACACACACTCGCGCGCACACGTGCGTGTAGATTTACACAGTTAGTTGAGCGCTGCTCTGCAGTCTCTGAGGTCCTGAGTTCGATTCCCAGCACCACAAAATGGGACAAGGATGTGGCAACCCACTCCCAAGGCAATCCCGAAACAGTCAGCCATTGAAAACCCTATGAGGGCTGCTATGAGTCGAACTCGACTCGACGGCACCTAACAACAACCCCTGAGTCAAGATAAAGATAAGAACAGGCAGGACTTAACATTTGTTGTTGAGCCCTGAGTACCACCAATATTTCCCATTTCTATCTCATACATCCTCAAAAGTGAAAGTAACAAAGCTGGATGAATGATAAAATATGACCCAGTTGAAGTATCCATTTCAAGTAGAAACCAACATAATGGGTATCTATGTTTTGTCAAATAAATACTAAGAAAAGTTGGAAAACTTAGTAGAGGATAAAGGAAAATTCAAATATTTCGTTTATTTTTCCAATTTTGATACATCAGCTACATGACCATGATCTCAATGCTTTGATGTCTAGTTACTCTTTGGCCCAAACATTTCTGTCAACTATCATAATACTTATCAGAGACATTGAAGGTGGAAAAAATACAGTCCACAATATAATTCCTTAAATTCCATACTGTATCACTAGACATTTTTCTGGACCCAAAATAAAAAATTATAGTTTTTATAAAAATACTGATATATAATCATACTTTAATTGAAAGAATGTTAAATACTTATCTCCTGTTAGACACTGGACTAAAAGGCTGAGATGTAACTGTAAATAAATACAATTCTTTCTGTCATGGAGATTACATATTAGCTGTTAATTATGGAAACTATTAAATTGGATTAAGTTGAAGAAAAGCCAAATTTGGAGGGAAAAATAGAAAGTTCAGGAATCTAAGTCATCTAGATCAGCACTATCCAATATAGTATCTCCACTAGCTGCATGTGTAATAAGAGGGTGCTGTAAATTTTCACCATGATGGCTTCTCTGTTAAGAACAGTATTGGTGTAAATTGATGGCCTTGGAATACTTCTTTTTAAATTAGTTTTTTATTATACATGTTAGTAGGGTACAGATTAAAAAATCAGTTGATATATCCATTATGCAATGTCAAATCAGTATTATTTACACATCCATTTCCTTAAACATTTTACACAACATAATAAACAGATAAAGAACAAAAGTAAGGATTTTAATTACCATGGGTTATACTCTGACCTTTATTTTCTTTTCTGTATTTTCATAGATTGCATCCTGTATCTTGTATTTTTTTTCTCTCTCTACCCCTCTATGTTGTTCCCGCACATCACCATTCCCTGTGACCATTCCTTTCTAGCTTTCAATGTTGATATGGAAAAGTCTGCAGTAATTTTAATATGTTTTGCTTTATAAGTAATAAAGGGTTTCTGTCTTGCTGCTTGCAGGATAGCTTCCCTGGTCTCTAAAGACAGCATGCGAGTGATGATGTGTCTCAAGGATGATCTACTTAAGTCAGCCTTCAAAGGAGTCCTGAATGTCTCAGTGGTGTATATATCCATTTCCTGTGATATCTCTGGGAAGTTTTCCTTGAGGATATCATTTACTAGATTTTGAAGGCCTCCAGCAGATCTTTCTTCTCCTTCAGGGATGCCCTGAATTCTTAAATTTCGTTTTTTCATTCTATCTGAGTTCTCCTGGAATTTTTTTTAATACCTTTATCATTGATTCCATTTCTGACTGTGTTTAAGTTCATTTATGGCATCCTCAGAATCGGAAATCCTCAGCTCAGATTCATCCAGTCTGGATGAAAAGGATTCTTTTGCCAAGTTCAATTCAGTTAACTTGGATTGAGTTTCAAGAAGAGTGGCTTGGCTCTTCCTTATCATTTCTAACTGGGATGACAGAATGGATTCCAAGTGAGAGCACTTCCTTTCAAGGATTTCCAGGGTGCTTGTAGTATTCATTTTAATTTCTCTTAGCATGTTTTTAACCATGACTCTGAATCCTGAATCAGAGATCTCTAAGAATTGAGAGGGCTGGGATTTAGCTCAGTTGGTAGAGTGCTGCGCTGCAGTATCTGAGGTCCTGAATTCAATTCCCAGCACCTCAAAAATGGGAGAAGGGCCTGGCAATCCACTCCCAAGGCAATCCCAAAACAGTCAGCCATTGAAAACCCTATGAGGGTCACTATGAGTCGGATACCGACTCGACAGCACATAACAACAACAACAACAACAACAAGAATTGAGAGTCCTTGGAGTTATTTGTTGGGGGGCTTTGATCTGTGGAGCCTTCAGATCCATCCTGCCCCTTTGTGTTTTTTGAAGGTTTACTTTGTTTGCCCATAATATGGTCTGGGAAGTAGAATTCATCTCTCCTGAGTGTGAAGAACTTCTCCCTCTGTTATTCCTTTGAGATTGTGTGTTGCTGAATCTCTGGTGCTTATATGATCTTATAAGCTGGGTATATTCTCAGCTTTTTTGTCTGTGTGGGCCTCTCTTTAGTCCACCAGCCCAACTCCAAAGGGGCTAGGGGATAGGGAGGTGATAGATTTTGTTTCCCTTCTGTGGGATGAGAAAGGGGGGATCTGGTGACAGAAGAGGGGAAAAGAGGAGGTAGAGGACAGAGGCTAATAGAAATAACTGTCAAAATTAAAATTAAGTTTAAGCCTGAAGGGTAAAATAATTAAAACAAAGACACATGTATGGCTTAAGAAAAAGAGAAGGAGAATAGAAAAAGGGAAGAGAGTAAAAGGAGAAAGAAGAGAAATCAAAAGGAAAGAAAAAAACTCATGCATACATGCTCCCACACACAAATAAAAACACTTGTAGTCAGGTTCGGTGGTGCACGCCTGCAATCCCAGTGGCTTGGGGGAAGGAGGCAGGAGGATTGCAAGCCCAAGATCAGAGGCAGTCTGTGCAACCCAGCGAGACCCAGTCTCAAAAAGTAAAGAATATGGACTGGGGGCACAGTGCGGCAGTCCAGCACCTACAAACCAAGCAGGCACAAGACCCTGGGTTCAAACACCCATACAGGAAAAAAATAAAAATAATTTTAAAAAAAGCCCTTGTATGTTCTTGTAGGTGGAATCTGAACTGTGGACACCCAGTTCCACCATGTGAAGTTGATACTGTAGGAAGCAGTGCTCCCTACACAACTCAGGGTGGCGGTGTTTTCACACAATCCGCAGGAGCAGTCTGGCTTAGTGTTGCGTAGATAATGGAGGACCACCCCACAATGTCCTGGGTTTAAGTGGGGCACCTAGTGCCCAAAGAGACTGTTCCATGAAATATTCTGTGTCTATTGTATTGTTCGAGAGGGAGTGGAACCTGTGGGGTCCTCCCTGGAGTTCTCCCTGTCCCACGTAGTTCCGGCGCCAATTTCGCAAATCAGAGATTCCCAGCCCAAAGCCTGCAGCATGGAGGGAATATGGCTGCTATCGTGGAATTTTTTATTGCAAGGCTTTCTGCCCATTTGGGAGGACCATACCCTCTTGTGGGCAGGATGATATCCAACTGCCCCAGAGGGAATCTGTTGCAGGTCTGTCCATGCACGGTGATCGCGCTGGAAACTGCTCTTATTGTAACTAATAGAGCTGCTAGGCTGTGCCGAAAAGGAGTACTCTATCTGCTTGGGGCTCAGCCACCTCCACAGACCCCAGTCTTCTCCACAGTGCAGTGAGATGACTTAGAATCACCTCTGGTGTGTCTGGGATCCAGGTGTATGTGTGCCCATGTGTCTGTGGAGATTGCATCTGCACCACTGTCCTGCCACAACAGGAGGGAAGGAGCCATGTCTCAGCTCTGGACGTGTACCACTGGCACCGGTTTCCCAGTTCCCTCCCCAATCACTCCCCATACCCTCGAATATCTACTCTCATGGATCTGATCTTTTTTCTTACGTGAGGAACATACAACAGCCTAGCGTCTCAGGCTGTGGGATGTGTGCCACTACGGATGGCGATTCCATGTACCACTTCAAACTGACTCACCCAAAACTTGCAGATTGTGTCCCGCGGGAAGGGTGACAGTGTGTTGTCAAGTTTGCAGTCCGTGTTGGGTTCAGCCCCCGTGGGTGTATGTGCGAAGTCCCCTCTGAGTCTCCGGGATTCTATCTGCCATCTGCGTGATGGAAAAATGGTGGAATAGTGGTCCCGCTACTGACTTCTGTGTAGCTCCTCCAAAGCCAACTCCTCGATTTCAATGTTCATTCAGTTTCGTCCTCTATCTCCCAATCTAATCTATAACTATTTCTATCTATTCAATGTGAGTTCCAAACCCCTAATCAAGGCTTCCCTTAACTCCTTCCATCTTCTAGAATCTTCTGTTCTTTCTTTCTTTAGTGTTTTGAAGTTTGCATTCTAGAGATCTTTAGAGTCTTTAGTTAGATTGACTCCTAAATATTTCATTTTTTGGTGGGTTATTATGAATGGGATTATTGTTTTCATTTCTTTATCTTCCTGTTAGCTATTGGTGTAAAAGAATGCTACAGATTTTTGAGTGTTATTTTTGTATCCTGAAAACATGCTGAAGGAGCTAATTAGCTCTAAGAGTTTTCTAGTGGAACTTGTAAGGTCCTTTAGGTATAGGGTCTTTTTATCTGCAAAGATGGATAATGTGGCCTCTTCTATCCATATTTGTATTCATTTTATTACTTTCCCTTGCCTGGTTGCTCTGGCTAGGACTTCAAAAACAATATTGAAGAAGACAGGAGAGATTGGAGATCCTTGTCTTGTCCTTGATCTTAGAGAGAAAGCTTTCAATTTTTCCCCATTTAATATGATGTAAGCTATAGGTGGTCTGGGATTTAGCTCAGTTGGTAGAACACTGCGCTGCAGTCTCTGAGGTCCCAAGTTCGATTCCCAGCCCCACAAAAATGGGAGAAGGGCCTGGCAATCCACTCCCAAGGCAATCCCGAAACAGTCAGCCCTATGAGGGTTGCTATGAGTCAGATACCGACTCAACAGCACCTAACAACAACAAAAACAACAAGCTATAGGTTTGTCATATATAGCCTTCATGATGCTGAGATATGTTCCTTTCACTCTCACTTTCTTTAGGACTTTTATCATGAAAGGATGTTAAACTTTGCCCAAAGCTTTTCAGCATCAATTAAGATGATCGTGTGATTTCTGTCTGTAAGTCACTTGATATGTTGAATTACATTCATTGATTTGTTTATTGAATAATTGTTAATAGTGCCTTCTTTCATTCTCAAAGTTCTCCAGTTTGGATGTCAAAACACATGGTCACCCTCAATTATGAGCCTATGAAGGTAATGCAGTGAGAGATCAATGCAGAGAGATTGAATAAGAGTGGCAGGAATAAAATAGGGCATTTTCTACACAGGAAATGGGGCTGGGATTTAGATCAGTTGGTAGAGCACTGCTCTGTAGACTCTGAGGTCCCAAGTTAGATTCCCAGCACCGCAAACGTGGGAGACGGACATGGCAATCCACTCCTGTGGCAATCCTGAAACATCAGCCATTGAAAACTCTATAAGGATCACTATGAGTCAGACCCGACTCAGGGGCACCTAACAACAACACAGGAAATGGATACTTATCACATAATCTTACATTTCTTTCTTTTCCTTCCTTTCTTCTTTATTTTAACTATGTAAAAGTCATATAACATAAAAATGATCATTTTAACCATTTTAAAGTTTACAGCTCTGCAGAATAAAGCACACTCACATTTTTGTGCAACTGTCATCATTATCCATCTCCAAAATTCTTTTTCCCTTGAAAAATTGAAATACTACTGTCTGTCTCTATAAAATTGACTAGTTATTTCATGTAAGTACCATCACACAGTATTTGTCCTTTGGTACCTGGCTTGTTCCAGAATGTCCTCAATGTTCATCCATGTTACAGAATGTATCAGAATTTCTTTCCTTTTTAAGGCTTAATCTTATTTCTTTGCATCACTTTTATCCTTTCATCTGTCAATGAGCACATGTCTTGCTTCTACCTTTTGTTTATTGTGACTAATGCTGCTAGGAACAGAGTATTTGACTATATACTTGAGATCCTGCTTTCAATTCTTTTAGATACATACTCACAGTAAAATTGCTGGATCACAAAGTGATTCTATTTTTAATTTTTTGTAGAAGTACCATTCTATTTGTCACAACTGCTACTATTTTACAATCCCACTCACAGTGCCCGAGTTTCAATTTCTCAACATTGCCACCAACACTTATTATTTTCTGTTTGCTGGCTTGATTGTTTGTTTAATATAGCCATGTTAATCAGTATGAGGTGGAATCCCTATACTTCTTAAACTGTAATTTGAATGTTCAGATTCACCATAGTGCATATTACAAAGTGTTGTGTAAAATTTATTTTTGTGTTAAAACAAATAGATTTACTTTGAAATTCATACATATTTCAAGAGAATTTCTCACCTATACTTGCAACATTAAAGTTTCAACATGGTACCTGAGTAGAACTGCCCCTCTCTAGTTCTCCCTTCAGGGCCAATTCATTCTTCTATCTTAATTGAAGTGTTTGCATGAAAGAACTTGTGAAGCAGTGAAAATCTGTTCCCATGTAACATCAACTAATATCTGACTCAGTGCTTGGCAAAATGTCTGACATACCTGATATTGATTCAGAATATTTGATTCTTTTATAGTGGAGGTGGTGAATGACCATCATACTAAGTACTGATAACTATGTAAGTCCATAAATAATCTCATAAGCATGCTTTGACTGATCCTTCCAGTCAAATATCTCCTCTATTCTTTCGCCAATATAGTAAATAGTATAGTTTTTTCTAGTTTCATTTTTTTATTGAGATGCAACATTGTAAAACGGTTAAGAGAACAACTTCTAAAATCAAATTGCTAGATTTGAATTTCAGCTCAGCTACCTACTAGCTGGGTGGTCTGGGTGACCTCAGGCTATTTCCTTAATTCTCTGTATTTTAGTTCATTCACCTTCAAAATGTCAATACAGACTAAACATGTAGCTTAGTGGTAAAGCATTTGCCTAGCATGCATGAAGCCCTAGATCCCATCCCCAGCACATCTCCTCTGCAACAAAAAAGCAACTTGCAAATGAATTCAACAAATATTTGCTATTATTATTACTAAAAGTATATTTAAACATATATTTCAACTCAAAAAATAAACATACTCTTTCTGGTTAATTAAGGCTCACTCTAATTATGAATACTTATTATGTCCACTAGTGGATCACTATATAAGTAAGCAAAGGTAAACATAATCCAACATCACACACTCACAAAAAAATCAAGTTTAACAATAAAACTAGGAACACAAAAAGAAAATTTATTTTAATGGGTTTAACATTGCTAGAAATTATCCAGATTAAGAAAACATTTCATTTGATTCATCAGCTCTAAGACAAGTTACCACTTACACAAATAAACTGAAGTGCTTACTTCATCCAGAAATATGTTGCTTAGAGATATGTTATATTGCTGTATTTCACGAGTCTACCAAAAAATTCTATAAATGCCTACTCCCATGCATTATCATCTGACTAGAGAAGGGCATTTCAACTGTAAATATATCATGTTGTGTCCTTATGTACACACCAGTAGGATCATTGACATGTGGCAAATAATTGACCACTTAATTGGATTCTCTACTGACATGAAGTAGTTCATGATTACCTACTCAAAACTATACAGGGATAAAGCAACCTTATCATCAGAATATAAACTTAACCTTTCAAGATGGCATTTGAATTTATCTTAGAGTTTATACATTCTTTTCTGTCATTTGGTCCACTATGACCCTGAAGATACCTTTATCTGGAGATACTTGGACTAATAGATAAAGTAGTACAAAAAATCATCTCCAAATTTAAAACTGGAAACAAAATTTTTAAGAATTTTTAACAATTCAAGGACAAAAACCAACAAAACACTAATTAAGTTCAAAATACTTCTCTCAAAATTTTACAGTGTCAATTTCTAATGAAGCTAGATATAATATTCAACCCAGCACAAAATGAAGGTAGTATATACTGATATTTCTAAGCACCTATGACTCGAAGAATTGTGTTTATTATTGATCACTAGTTGTCTACAAAACATTTTGATGTGGCAAGAAAACTAGTCAAGAGCTAGTGAAAATTTTTCAATGATTCAACTCATTCATTAGTTTATTCACTTAAATTCATATATCATAAAATTAACTCTCTAAAATGTTACATTTACTGAGTTTTTAGTATGTGTACAAATTTGAGTGACCAATGTTACTATTTAATCTCAGACATTTTTTCAGTCAAAAATGTGACAGTTAAGAATTAGCAGTCATTTTCCATCCTCTGTTCTGCCAAAATCTAGCAACCATAAATAAGATTTTCATATTTTGGACATTTCATATAAATGGAATCATATAATATATGATCTCTTATGCCAGTCTCCTTTCATTTAGCATAATGTTTTTCAGGTTTGTCTGTGTAATAGCATGGATTAGAATATCTGCCTTTTCACATGTGAGTATTACTCTATTGCCTGAGTTTTACAACCAGCTTTTCATTTTCTAAAAGAAGAATGCTGCAATATGATAAAGATTGCATTTAATCTGTAGAACAATTTGAGGAGTATCACCTTCTTAACACTGCCTTCTTAACATTGCCTTCAAATCTATGAACAGAGAATATCTCTCAATTTATTTGAGCCTTTAATTTCTCTTAGCAAGATTGTGTACTTTTTCAGTGTACAAGCCTTGTACTTCTTTTCCTAAATTTATTCCTAAGCACTTTGTTCTTTTTAATGCTACAATAAATGTAATTGCATTTTTAATTTTATTTTGGAATGTTAGTGCAATTGCATATGCGTGCAATTAGTTTTTATAAGGTTCTTTGATCCTGCAACCTTGCTGAACTCAATAAATATATATATATATATATATATATATATATATATATATATATATATATATATATATATATATATATATATATGAATTCCTTAGGGTTTTTATATATAATATTTTATCACCTGCGAATAAAAATTGTTGAATTTAATGTTCTTCATGTTCTTCTTTTTTGTCTGGTTCCCTGGGCTAAAACCTCAAGGGAAATATTAAATAGCAGTGATCAGAGTGGATCCAAATTTTCTGTCTCCTTTTATGGTATTCAGTATTTCCACATTAACTATGATGTTAGCTAGGGGTTTTCACAGACGCAGAAGCTCTGTCCATAAGTGACATTTTATAAATTAAGAAGTTCACCTTTTATTCCTAGTTCAAATGTTTCATCTTGAAAGGACGTTAAATTTTGTGAAATGCTTTTCCTACATATGTTAATCATGTAGGTTTTGTCCTTCCTTTAATTAAAATAGAGTATTACATTGATTTTTGAATGCTGAACCAACATTGTATTTATTCTTCATATAAATCCCACTTGATATATTGCATAGCCTTTATGTGTGCTGCCAGACTTGGCTTGTCAATATTTTGCCAAGGATTTTGTATATACAGTCATAAGGAATACTAGTCTGTTGTTTTTTTGTAAGGCTATTCTTGTCTGATTTTTGTGTCAGACTAATACTAGCATCATTGTTGTTAGGGACCGTTGAGTCTGGTCCAACTCATAGTGTCCCTATGTACAGCAAATATAAACACTCCCCAACACTGTGCCATGCCAAACACTATGTCAGTGTTCCTCTGCTATTCACAGCATTTTCAGTGGTTGATTTTTTCAGAAGTAGGCTGCTGGGTCCTTCTCTCACACCTTCAGCTCTCAGTATTCCCAGGTGGTCTTCTGTCTAAGAACTAACCAGGCCTGGCCGGCTTAGCTTCCTAGGGATGCCAGGGTGGCATGGCTGCAGACAATACAGGCATCACAGAATGAATTAAAATTTGGTGACTTCTTCAATTTGTTTGAAGTGTTTGTAAGGACCTGAGTTAATCCTTCTGTAGGTGTCTGGTAGAATTCATAGAGAATACATCTAGGTCTGGATTTTTCCTGTAGGAAGTTTGTTTTTAATCACTAATTCAGTATCCTTACTCATTGGTCTATTATATTTTCTATTTCTTCTCTATTCCAATATACCATTAAATAGCTTTCCAGAAATTTTGTCATTTAGTGTAGATAATCTAACTGGTGAGCAGACAATTGTTCATCCTATTCCTTTATAATCCTTCTTATCTCTGTAATCTCAGCAGGAATATCTCCTCTTCCATTCCCAATTTTAATAATCTGATTGTCCTTTTTTCTTCATTAAAGATTTGTGAACTTTGGCCATCTTTTTAAAGGATAAATTTTGGGGCACAATGATTTTTCTCTACTTTTTTCTCCTTTCTAATTCAGCAATTTCTTAACTAATCTTTATTTTCTTCATTAGACTTGCCCTTTGTTTAATTTATTCCTCTTTTTCGAGACCCTTAGTCTGGACAGTTAGGTTATTGACTTAAGGTAACTGCTCACTTTTCATGTTGATGTTTACAGCTACAAGTTTCCCTCTAAGCACTGCTTTAGCACATCTCACAAGCTTTGGTATATTGTGTTTTCATTTTCTCTCATCTCAAAGTATTTTATCATTTTCTCTGTGATTTCTTCTTTGACTCATTGATTATTTAGGAGTTTGCTACTTAATTTCTAAATATTAGAGACCATCTCACATTTCTTCCTACTACTACTTTCAAATGCCACCTCATGTGAGTCATAGAACATACACTGTATGATTTTAATATTTTTAAATTTATTGAAATTAGCCTAATAGTCTGTCCTGGAGAAGTTTTTATATATACTCATGAAGAATTTACATTCTACCATTGTTAGATGGAAGGTTACATTTGCATCCATCAAGCCTAGTTACTTTATAGGGTTATTCAATTATTCTGGTTCCTTATTGAGCTTATGTATAAATATTTTATTCATTATTGCAATTGGTGCACTGTAGCCTATAGCTAGCATTGATGAATTGTTTATTTCTCTATTCAATTCTGTCAGTATTGCATCATGTAATTTGTACCTCCTTCACTGACTGCATATATGTTGCCAGTTGTTAAGCCATCTTGATGCACTGATCTTTTCACTATTATAAAATGTACTTCCTTGTCTCTAGTAACAAATTTTCTCTAAAAGTCGGTTCTCTCTGATATTAGTATAATTATCTCAGTTTTCTTTTGGTTACGGTTTTCCTGGTATAACTTTTTTGGGATTTAGCTCAGTAGGTAGAACGCCTCTCTACAGTCTCTGAGGTCCCAGCACCACAAAAATGGGAGAAGGACATGGCAATTCACTCCCTAGGCAATCCCAAAACAATCAGCCACTGAAAACCCTATGAAGGTCGCTATGGGTCAGACACAATTTGACAGCACCTAACAACAATCTTTTTCAGTTTTAAACTATTTGTATATTCAGATCCTACTGTGTCTCTGATAAGCAGCACATAGTTAAATTATGTTTAATGCTCCGTCTTTCAAACTTTTGCCTTGTAATTGGTCATTTATATTTCATGTGATTACTGAAAAGCTATTATTATATATTGTATTATATTTGTTTTCCATGTGTCATATCTTTTTTCATGTTTCTATTGCATTATTACATTCTTTTATGTCAAATAGATACTTCATAGTGTACTGTTTTAATTCAATGTCATCTCATTTAACATATTTTTTGAGTTATTTTCTTAGTGGCTATCTTGGGATTTACAATTAACATATTAACTTATAATAATCAATTTCATATTAATTTCATTTTAATACCAAGCTAATTTCAATAGTGGGGGGCTTAGCACAGTTGGTAGAGTGCAGCTCTGTGCTATCAATTGGCTTCAATCCCCGCCACCACAAAAATGGGAGCATCACAATCTTGAAACAATCTTGAAAGCATCAGCTATGGAAAACCCTTTGAATAGCAGAGAAGCACTAACATAGTGTCAGGCATGCCACAATGGCAGTGATTGTTTCATTCTGTTGTACATAAGGTCATTATAAGCCAGACCTTACTTGACACCACCTAACAACAACAATAATTTCAATACTGTGCAAAACCTTTGCTGTATATATCTCTGTTGATTCCCCACTCCTTTGTACTATTATTGCC
Organism: Pedetes capensis; assembly: GCA_007922755.1. NCBI lineage: Eukaryota > Metazoa > Chordata > Mammalia > Rodentia > Pedetidae > Pedetes > Pedetes capensis. The sequence goes on along the minus strand of VMDO01014284.1, from coordinate 20,426 downwards.
ACACAAATTATGTTTTGAAATATTATATGCCCATCAACACTGATTTATAATTACTGCTTCATTTGGTTTTCTGTGTAAATCAAAAGGTTTTAAAATGAGCTATAAATAAAAGTACATTAATATTTTAACCTGGCAATCCACTCCCAAGGCAATCCCGAAACGGCCAGCCATTGAAAACCCTATGAGGGTCGCTATGAGTCGGATACCAACTCGACGGCACCTAACACCAACAACAACAATATTTTAACATATATATACATATGTATGTTTACCTTTATTGGTTTCCATTGCTTCTTTTTGTGGGCTCAAGATATTATCTTGTTTCCTTTCATTTTAGCCTAAAATTCTCATTGTTGAAGGATAACTTTTGGCTATAAAATTCTAGGTTGACAGTCATCTCACTCCTTTATAGTTTCTGTTGAGAAATATCCTGTTCCAAGCAGTACCTTTTGTAGGAGATAATTAGAAAAGGATCCCTTACACATGAAGAGACCATTTTTCCTTGCTACATTCAAGAGTCATGATTTGTTTTTAGCTTCTTCCAGTTTGAATTAGTTGTGTCTAGATGTGTATATTCTCGAATTATCCTACTTGAAATGCATTGAATTTCTCGGACATGCAGATTATTATTTTTCATCAAATTTGGGGGGCTTGGGGCAATTATTTTTTCATAGGTTATTTTTTATCCTCTCTCTCTCTTTCCTTGGGAGAAGGACCTGGCAATCCACTCCCAAGGCAATCCTGAAACAGTCAGCCATTGAAAACCCTATGAGGGTGGCTATGAGTCGGATACCGACTCGACAGCACCTAACAACAACAACCTCTCTCTCCTTTGGGTATTCCAGTACATATATGCTGGTATGCTTAGTCATGCCCCTTAGGCCTCTGGGATTCCGTTTATTTTCCCTCATTCTTTTTCTCCCCTCATCCTTGGATTGGATAGTTTCAATTTACCTGTCTTCAATTTTGTAGAATTTTATTTCTGTTACTCAAATCAGCTACTGAGTCCTTTGGTGAATTAATCATTTCAGATATTATATCTTTGAATTCCAGAATTTCTAATTATGCCTTTTAAATAATTTATATATCATTATTGATACTCTATATGGTGAGAGGTCAACCTAATACTTTTCTTTGGTTCTTTAAATACACTTTTCTTTAGTTCTTTGAGTATATTTTACATTGCTGATTTAAATCTGTAGTAAGTTCAACAGCTGCACTTCTTCAAGGGCAGTTTCTATTGACTGCTTTTATTCTTATGCATGGGTCATACTCTACCATTTTTCTAAGTCTTGTAATTGTTTTGGTAAAACCTAGACATTTTAAATAATATAAATTTATAAGTCTAGGAATTAAATTCCCTGTCACAGGGTTTATAATTACTGCTGCTGCTGTTACTGCTGCTGGTGGCTATTTAGTGACTTTCCTGAACTTGCAGAGCAATAAGTTATTTGCTACATCCATTATGTCTGCAGCCAGAGCTGCCTGGCTTCCAATTCCACCTGATCTCTGACGCTAAGCAGGGTCCGCCTGGTTAGTACTGGATGGGAGACCACCTGGGAATACCAGGTGCCGGAGGGTAGGGAGGAGAATCTGACAATCCACTCCCAAAATAGGCAGCCATTGAAAAATGCTATGAATAGCAGAGAAGCACTGAGAGTAGGGCTCGCATTGCACAGGATTAAGGAGCGTTTCGTTTGCTTGTACATAAGGTCATTATGAGTCAGACCCAACTGGAGGGCATCTAACAACAACAACGTTCATTATGCAACTATTAAATCAGTTTTGTTTACACATTCATCACCTTACATATTCTACAGAACATTATGAACTAAAGAAGAAAAGAAAAGAAGTGGAAATTTTAATTAACATGTAGTGAGAATCATTTACAAACATGGGTTATACTCACTCATTTTTCTTCCCTTTTTTCATATATTTATATAGTTGCATCCTATATTTTGTATTTTTTCTCTCCCTCTTTACCCCTCTGCATTGGTTACCCCTCCTCCCTTCCCCACTTTTGCTCCTACTCGCCGATCCCCCACTCCTAACAGGTCCACTTGCAGTTTTCATTCTTAGATAAGTATGATTGTTCATTTTTATATATCTATATATGTAAAAAAAATTTCCTTTAAGCTAGATTTAGTTCCCACATATGAGTGAGAACATATGGTATTTCTCTTTTTGAGCTAGATTAATTCATTTAAAATGATGTTCTCCATCCAGTTCTATCCATTTTGTTGCAAATGACATAATTTCATTCTTCTTTATGGTTGAGTAATATTCCATTGTGTACATGTTGTTGTTAGGTGCCCTTGAGTAGGCATCTAACTCATAGAAGCCCTACGTACAACAGGCAAGATAGTATTGTTAGTGCTTCCCTGCTATGCAGAGGGTTTTCAATGGCTGATTTTGGGGGGGAGTGGGTTTCCAGATCCTTCTCCCAAGCCTACAGCACCTGTTGTTCCCAGGTGGCCTCCCATCCAAGTACTAACCAGGTCCAACCCTGCTTAGTTTCCAAGATCTGATGGGATCAGACACCACAGTAGTATGACTGCAGGCGATTGTGTATATATAACCACAGTTTTGTAATCTACTCTTCTGTTGACAGACATCTTGATTAATTCCATACTCTTGCAATTGTGAAGAGTGCTGCATTAAATATGGAAGTGCAAGTGTCCCTGTGGTATGATGACTTATCTTCCTTTGGGTATATTATAGGGGGGTCATATGGTAGTTCTATTCTTAGTTTCCTAAGGTACCTCCATATCGATTTCCAAAGTGGCTATTTATTACTGTCAATCTCATTACTTTTTTATGGTCTTTTCAGACTTTCTGTTCATAATTCAATCATAGTTGGTTGTATATATCCAGGTATGTATCCATTTCTTCTATGTTTTTTAGTTTATTGATATATAATTGTTTGTAGAGAATTATCTGGACACCCACAGGGTGGACTGGGAGGGTGCCCAGGCTGAGGCTCATTCTATCTAGGCTGAGGTCTGAGCCCTCCCCAGATCCTGCCCTGTTCCTCCTACCTCTGGTCCTCTTAATCCAGGAACCTGGACTGGGACCTATTTGACTCACTGATAGCCAATATGGCTACCCAAGTCCCAGTTCACCCTTCACCTACTTTACTCCTACCCCTCCCATCTAGTGATCTAAGATGGCCCCAAACAGCCCAGCTCTGGCATGGCCTCCTTCAGCTTGATTGGCCACCCAGAACCATCTGGTTGGTTACTAAGGAAAGCTCAGTGACTGGCCCAGCCTTCACCTAACCCCCCAATCATAATTGCACTTTTCCAAGCCCTCACATGGAGAACTGCCCCTCCTAGCATGAGCCATTTTCTGGCTGATTATGCTCTAATCAACAGCCAGACCCAGAGAGTATATAAACAGACCACCAACTACCCCGAGTGTCCTTTTGTCTCTTCCTTCCCGACCACCTTGATCCTGATCATCTCACCCCATACCTGACTTCCCTGCTTCAATCGTCCAGACCTTCAATCAAGCAGCCGAGAGGCAACACTCCAAGAGTCAAGACAAAGACTTTCATCAAGCCAAGAAGCTCTCAATCCCCCATCCCAGGGAGGAGGTGAGAGGAGAAGATGACCGAGGAGAGGCAACATCATCAGACCATCAGTGCAGCCAGTGAGAACATCAGATCTGTTTGGCACTTTGATATAGAGCTGTTATTCCATTGTAGCAGCAGCAACCCATGTTGCCGGCTAGAGAGCTGTTATATAGAGCTGTATAATCTTTAGGATATCCTGCAAAGGAGTAGCTTAATAAAGTTCCCTTTCATCGTTGAAGGCTCTTGGGGTTTCCTTGGAGCCACCAACCAGCTCTTGCCCACCCCAAGGCTCCCTGAGTGAACTGGTGTTTAGGCGAAGCTCCATAGTCTTTTGCAGGGCCGGAGTGGACCCCAACAATTGTTCATAATAGTCTCTTGCCTGCAGCCATACTACCCTGGCATCCGATCTCCTCATATATTGAAAGCTTCCTGATTAGTCTTTGGATGGGAAACCACCTGGGAATACTGGATGCTGTAGGCTTGGGAGAAGGACCTGGCAACTCACTCCCAAAACATCATCCATCAAAACCCTATGAGTAGCAGAGAAGCACCAACAATAATGCCAAGCATGACACAGAGTCAGGTAAGGTTTTGTTTGTCGTACATAGGGTCACCATGAGTTGGACCCAACTCCATACCACCTAACAATATTCTCTTATGACCCTCTGTATTTCAATGGCACCAATTGTAATATCTATTTTTATCTGTGATTTTATTTGCACCTTGTCTCTTATTGTTGTTGTTAGGTGCCATCAAGTCGGTATCCGACTCATAGCAACCCTCATAGGGTTTTCAATGGCTGACTGTTTCGGGATTGCCTTGGGAGTGGATTGCCAGGCCCTTCTCCCATTTTTGCAGTGCTGGGAATTGAACTCGGGACCTCAGAGACTGCAGCACAGCACTCTACCAACTGAGCTAAATCCCAGCCCTGTCTCTTATTAGTAGAGTCAAATGTTTATTGATTTTACCTTTTCAAATAAGCAATGTTTCATTTCCTTGATCTTTTATATTGTACATCTTGTCCCTATTTCATTTATTTCTGTACTGATACTTATTATCCCCCCCTTCCCACTGATTTTGAGTGTATTTTGTTCCCCCTTTTTTTTTAGTTTCCTCAGGTGTAATGTTACTTTTTTGATTATTTGAGATCTTTCTTCTTTTCTGATATGAGAATGTGTGGCTATAAACATCCTTCTGAGAATTGCATTTGCTGTATTCCTTTGATTTCTGTATGTTGCACCTTGATTTTCAATTGCTCAAGAAATTTTAAAATATCTTTATTTTTTTTACTGGCATATTGATAGATCAGCAGCATTTTGTTTAATTTCCAGGTGCTTATTAAGTTTCCAAAGATCCTCTAATTATTTTCCTCAAGTTTTTTATCACTGTCATCATAAAAAGTACTTGATAAGATTTCAAGATTTTGAATATATCATCCCTGTCTCTCTTGGTCTGTAAGTTTTCTGCTGAGATGTTGGCTACTAGTAAAATTAGAAGTACTATCTATTCATATTACTTTTAATATACTCTCTATGTTTTTGGTGCAGGAGAGAACAATCCCTGGAGAAGGACATCATGTTTGGAAGAGTGGCAGGTCAACGCAAAAGAGGAAAACCCTCCACCAGATGGATTGACACAGTGTCTGCAACAATGGGCTTAAACATAAATAAGATTGTTTGCCTGGCACAGAATCGGCAAGTGTTTCGATCTGCTGTACATAGGGTCGCTATGAGTTGGACTCAACTCGACGGCACCTAACAACAACAACAACAATGTTTTTGGTCTTTGACAGTTTGATTATAAGTCTTAAGGTAGACTCACTTGAATTATATATGATTGAGGGCCTTTGGATTCCCTATGCCCTAGCTTTGGTTGTTTTCTGCTCTTATTAGATCTGATCAAAATACACTGAATATTTGAATTAAAATTATTATAGTAAAAGACACATTGCCATGAATCACTCTCAAAATATCCCCCACAGGCTTTGAACACACTTACTTCACCATTCTTTCCACTTTCTGAAGCAGTTCTGTAAGTCCTCTGTAGTAAGTATCTTTAGTTGCACTGTCATGGCTGCCTTAATGTCCTGAGTCAATTAAAAAAATTTACCTTTTATGGTCATTTTCACTTTGGAGAAGAGCCAGAATATGGTGCCAGATGTGGTGAATAGGTGGATGTGAGATATTGCCACATAAGAAGCCATATGTGACATGGAGTATTGTCATGATCGAGAATAGAACTGAAGACACTCTTGAAAGAGGACTTCCAGAACTGGTTCACAAAGTGGCAAGGATGATGGAGAAAGTGTGTTAGAAGCCAGGGGATGTATTTGGAGAGGTATGAATGGCAATATGTCTTTTACCCTTTCACCATAATAACTTTTTAATTTAAATATTCACTCTATTTTGTGATCACAATTTATATTTTTTGTATAAGATTTTACCTCATTGTCTTTTTCTACATTCTCTTGAATGCCAATGACTTGTATTTTGCTCTTTTGATGCCCCATAAATCCCATAAGCTTTATTTTTATATTTTTTCTTCTCTTGCCCTCTAATTTTATTTTCAAATAAACTTTCTTTGAGTTTACACGTTCTTTCATCTGCTTGATCAATTTGGCTATTGATGCTCTCTATTGCCTCTTTTATTTCATTTATAGTATTTTTCAGCTCCAGGATTGCTGTTTGTACACATACATACATACATACGTACATACATACATACATACATACTACACACATACATACATACGTACATACAGTTAGATATACTGCTTAAATATTTATCCATATTTAACTTATTCTCTGTTAAATTTGTCTGATAAATTTTTGAATTATTTTTCTGTTTTTTCTTGAAGTTAGATTAGCTTCCTTGTCAGACTTACTTTGAAGTCTTTGATAAACAGTTTATATAAGCCCATCTCCTTAAGGTTAGTGACTACACCTTATTTTGCGCTTTTGATGATCTCATGTTTTCCTGATTATTCTTTTTCTTATGGTCAGGGCACTAAGATCTGTACATTGAAGAAGTTATGTACTTATTCTAGATTTTGTTGTCTAGTTTTATCCTCAAAATGCCATTCAGTAGTAAACCTGGAAATTCTGAGTGGATTGTCAGGAGTGGTCTCTGATCCTGTGTCTACTGTAGCCATTGTGACTCTAGGTGGCATCGTCAGCCTAGGAATGCTGTCATTGTTTCAACCAGCAGGGCAGCAATCAAGATCAACATTGGTTTTTCATAGCCCTTCCATTCTTTGTTTCTCAATGAACTTAGACGTTCTAGAGCTGCCAGGGCTCCTCATGATTCCTGCGTGGCATAGCAGTTGTCAGATTCCTGCAAGGGGTTCCTGAATAGTGGGGAAGCTGTATATCTACCTCTAACTTACTTTTTCCACTGTAGAAACTCTGGCTTCTGAGAATCTCTCTATGTGTGACAATGGGAGAGGGATTACCTGGTTACATAACTGTTTCTCTTACCATATGCTCATGACTTTTCTTATTTTTGTGGTCCAAGAGGGTATCTCAGTCTCACCACCATGTTCTGGAATATTCAGAGTGGTATTCTTTCCTCTTGATATTTATGAGTTACATTTCCATAGGATGGAGTAAAGTCAGTTTCCACTACTATAACACAAGCTACCTAAAACTGGGTACTTATAAACAAAAGAGGTTTATTTAGCTGAAAGCCTAAGAACAGACAATCCCTTTGATTTGACTTCTGGTGAGAGGCTGATGCCATCACAATACTAGTATCATCTGCAAGAGGGAAAGACTACACAGCAAGTGTATTAATCAGCTGCTGCATCATTGTGGCACAGAAATTGACCAAAACAGACTTCTGGAAGAAAAAATTTATTATAGGCTGGCAAAGGCTCATAGTCCATAATGGCACCATGACAGACATGAGACTGGCAAGTGACAGGGCCCAAGGCAGACAAACTCACATCTTGGTTATTGGAAAACAGAGAGTTCAACCAGAACCCCAGGTCTTTGAAAAAACCAAAGCCATGCCCACAGGGAGCTGCCTCTGCAGAGCTAAAATCCTACCTCCCCAAATTTCATATCCTCCACAGACAGTGCCATTACCTGCGTACCAAACATTCAAATACACGAATTTGGGGGCACATTTAAATGTAAACCAAAACACTCCACCACTGGACCCATAGGTCATGGCCATCTCATAATGCAAAGTGCATTTAGTCCAGTTGTATTCCAAAGTCTAAGCCTCAATTGTCTTCCAAAGTCTAAGTCCAAAGTCTCCACTGAGACTCAAGGTAAACTTATCTGAGCCCCTGAAAAACAAACAAGAAAAGACAGGTTACATACTTCCAACATAACAGCATACAATATACAATGACAAAGAGTAAACATTCCCATTCCAAAATAGAGGAATGGGGGCACAGAAAGGAGAGATCAGTCCATAGCAAGACCAATATCCCACTGGAAAAACAAACCCTGCCAGTCCATGTCTGGCATCTGGCACACATGACATCATCTGGCATCTGAAGTCTTCTGGGTTCAACCAGGCTTGGGTAGCTCCAGCCATTGCCAGTAGCTTTCCTTGGCAGACATTTTATGGGACTAGTATCTCCATTGCAATTTAGGCTCCACCCTCAAATCTCCATGCCCTTCGGCCCTTCAGGTACTCTCTTCAGGCAACTGAATATTTTATATATTGCCTGGCTTCACAGACTGTCTTCTGGAACCTTGATAGTATCTTCTACAGGCCTTTAATTCTTGTATTCTCCATACCTATAAAACCAGCACCACAAGGGTGACACCAAGGTCTGTCGCCAACTTGAGTAATAGCTGTATCTTTTTGAACCACATTTTCAGTGTTGGCCTTTGTATTCCTCAGGTGGGAAACCGCATTCCTGGGCAGACTCCTTAGGAGAGTGTCCTAGAGGCATTTGCTTTTCAAACTCTTTCTTTTCAAATGGAAGTGTTTGTATGAGTTTGCCATTTCATACTCTGCGGCCTTCAATGACAGAGAGCTGGCCACTCCTGCTTTTCTCCCTGGGGATTTATATTGTGCCAGCAAAAAGTTCCCTTTGCTATGGCTTATCTTTTTAACAATTATGGTCTCCTTGCCTAAACAAGCCCTATCTGGAGTAAACTTAGACAACCATGGATTTTTTCCTTTTAGACTGCACATTTTTCAGATCTTTTTGTTCTGTCTTTTTCTCTATTTTTTCATAATAAATCTGGCTGAAAGCAGCAAAAAAACAACCATGCCATGCCCCCTATATCTTGCTATTCTCTTGATATTTCCTCTGCTAAGTTAATTAGCCCATTACTTTACATTCAGCCTCATTCAAATCTTTAGGACATGAACAAATCATAGACAAGCTATTTGCTAGAATATAATATGAGTTACCTGTAGGTCAGTGTTCAATAGCACCCTCATTTTCCTGTGAAACTCTGTGAACCACATCCACATTACTATCAGTCATAGCATTCTAGTCCTTACTCCCATCAAAACCACCCCCCAAGCTCTATTTATAGCATTCATGGACTTCTCTCACATGTATCTCCAAACTTCCAAACTCCTCCCACAAACAAGTTCCAACAGCCTAAGAACCACATGGTCAGGTTTATGCACAGCAACAACCCCACTCTTCAGTGCCAATTTTCTCTGTTACTCAGTGCATTGTGGTGGCCCAGAAACCAACTAAAACAAACTTATGAGAGATAAGATTTATTGGAGGCTCACAGTTAGAGGATCACATCCCATAATGGTGCCTGGGAAGGTGTGGCAATGACAAGCTGTAGGTCCTATGGCAGAGAACTTCACATCATGATAATAAGAAAGAAGAGGCCTCAATTGGAACGATACATTCAGGTAAAAAATGTCCAAAAACTGACTCCCAGGGAGCTGCTTCTTCAAAGATAGAATCCCACTGCCCAAATTTCCACAACCTTCACAAATAGCACCACCACCTGGGGACCAAATGGTGAAACACATGACATTTGAAGGACATTTTAGATTCAAACAATAACAATAAGTTACAGGAATTAAGAGGCCAGTCTTGTTCTTTGATAACACCTCACTCTTGCAGGAATAACTGTTTCATGATGCAAGTCAGTAACAATCACCTCCAATGACCTAACCACTTCTCACTAAGCCTACTTTTAAACCAGGGCTCTCCAGCCCCTAGGCTGTGGACAGATACAGGTCTATAACCTGTTAGAAACAAGGCCACACAGCAGAAGGTGAAAGGTGGGCAAGTGCCCCAAACGTCACCTATATCTAATGGCCCCTCCTCATAGCTGGAATCATCCCTAAACAATCTTTCACCCAGTCCATGGAAAAAATTGTCTTCCACACAACAGGTCCCTGGTGCCTAAAAGATTGGAGGCTGCTATTTTAAAGGATTCTCCTTTTCTCACATGTCATACTGGAAATCAGACTTCTAACATGTAAAACTTTGGGGATATACTTACACAGAATCCAAACCATATCATTGGAGAAATCCTATTCCACCATCTTGCTGATATCACTAGAGATGGCATTTCCTAATTAATTATGGTTCCTTTTTATTTTATGGGTTTTTGTTTGTTTTGTTGTTGTTGTTTGTTTTTTTGTGAGGGGAGAATTTCATTCAATAAAGAAAAGGAAGTTGCTGAGTCAATGGGATTCTCCATTGGACATACTAAGAAATTTGCATTGCTGCTATAGGTTTAGCAGTATTGCATTTTACTCTCTTAAATCATGTTTACAATAAGACTTACTCCATATTCCTAAAATGCTTAAATAGCTTCACTAAAGGCCATATGGAATAGGCAGATTTATCCATTCTTGACTCTTTAAATCTTAAATTGTACATGTCCTCGAATTATAGCTGTGATGATTAATTTCATGTGTCAATCTGCCTGGACCAAAACATGCCCATATAGCTGATGAAATATTAGTTCTGGGTGTATATCTGACAGTGTTTCCAGAAAAGATGAACTGAGCGAATAAGATTCTCTCACTAATTTTGATGACATCCAAACTATTGTGAGCCAAGTAGAGTAAATCTGAAGGAGGGAAAAAGTTACTCATTTTGCCTGAGCTGAGACACCCATGTTCTTCTCTCCCTTGAACATTGGCATCCTGGTTTTTTTGCATTTGGACTCAGATCAGAACTTACACCATTAGCCTTCCAACTCTGAGGCCTTCAGACTTAAACTGAATTATGCCACCAAATTTCCTGGCTCTGCTGCCTGAAGATGGAAGAATGTGGAATTCTTGGCCTCTATGACCACATGAGTTGGTAGAGCGCTGTGCTGTAGTCTCTGAAATCCGAGTTCAATTCCCAGCACCGCAAAAATGGGAGAAGGACCTGGCAATCCACTTCCAAGGCAATCCCGAAACAGTCTGCCATTGAAAACCCTATGCGGGTCACTATGAGTCTGATACCGACTCGACGGCACCTAACAACAACAACATGACCACATGAGTCAATTTCTGTGTGTGTGTGTGTGCATGTTTGCATGTGTGTGTTTGTGCTATTGGTTCTGTTTCTCTGAAGAACAAGACCATAACAATAGCGATTCAAAAACTTCTGAAGTCAATTCTCAGGAAGCTAAAATTGATGTTGCCAATATTAAATAATCTAGCCAAGCACATTGATTCCTTTACATTTCCTAGAAATGCACTTAATAACTTTTCTTAGTTTAGCTGGTGATTTGGGCAAAATTTAAAGTCAAGTATTTCAGAGTTATGAAACTCTAGTTTCCTCTTGACTGAAACTGCTGACTTACACTCAAAGTTTCAAGGTAAAATTTTTTGTCATGAACTGTGATATGTAATTTTAAGTTTCCATTCCAAAAAGTCTTTATATGAGTAGCTGACAACCTTCTTAAAGGAAAAAATTGGCTCTGAGAATTGGGTCCCTCCATGCAGGTGGGGGCTTCTTCATATACAGAATCCACTCTGATTTCCTTGCCATCATAACAACACGTAAACCTTAGAGGCTCTCATCTAAGACAACAAGAGCACTCAATTAGATGGAACTAATTAAGAGCCCTCTATAGCTGTACCACCCTGGTGTCCAATACCATCTGATCTTGGAAGCTAATCAGGGTCATACCTGGTTAATCCTTGGATAGGAGACTGCCTGGGAATACTGATGCTGTAGGCTTAGGAGAAAGACTCAGCAACCCACTCCCAAAAAACAATCAGCCACTGAAAACCCTATGAATAGAAGAGAAGCACTGACAATAGTGCCGAGCATGGTACAATGTCAGGTAGTGTTTCATTCTGTTGTACATAGGGTCATTATAAATTGGACCTGACTCAATGTTGCCTAACAACAACAACCACAATTAAGAGCCATATCACATTTAATCTTTGCCTAAACCCTATGGTTGTCTATATTGCTACCATCATTTTATAGAAGAGAATTCTAAAGCACTAAATTCTTGCAAGTAAAAAGAGGGTGAGTCTTGCATTTGAATCTCTTGGTATTATGTCTCTAAAGCTGCATGTTATAATGGTACACTAAAGTTTTTTGATTCATCACACATAACTGATATTCAAGACATTTTATTAGTGACATAATTCTCAGTGGAAAGGACTCATTTCCATTCAAAAACTCAAAGATGTGGTACATATTCAAAGAAAATAGAGCATTTGGAAGAGTGTGTGGGTGGTTTGTCTGATAGACTAAGAACTACCTCATGGCAAATTATACCAGAAAGCTTTAAATTTGGACCACATTAGCTAAGCCCTCCCCGGTAATAGATTTTCTAAGTAAATAAGTTGCACATTATTTCCAAAATTTAAAAATAAAAAGTTATCATCATTAATTTTCAAAGAACTAAGACTTACTTGCATGTTATACCTTGATTTTTATTGAGTCTACTTTTAAAAATTGATATTGTTGTTGTAGTTATATGCCTTCAAGTTGGATCCAACTCATAGTGACTCTATGTACAAGAGTAAAACACTACCCAACACTGTTTCATGCCCAGCCCTATGTCAGTGCTTCTCTGCTATTCATAAAGTTTTTGAGAGCTGATTGTTTTGACTGATATTGCTTTGGAAGTGGGCTGCCTGCTCCTTCTCCCATTGTTATGGTGCTGGGGATTGAACCCAGGGCCTCAGAGAGCATAAAGCAGCACTGAACCAACTGAGTTACATTTAAAAATATGAAACTATTATTGGATAATATCAACTTATTTTGTTCAATGTCCTTTACGTATAAAGATTTTTAGAATTTAGTAGCAAAAAAGTCTTTTTTTTGAAAAAGTAATCTATCTCTTTTAAAAGATTATAAGAGTTATGAAATCCATCTTTCTTTCCTTGTTATTGACTGCCAGGAATCTGAGTGAAGTGTAAGGTTTAATCACAGTTAATGTATTTGTTTCTATAATAGAATAGTTTTTACCTCTTAAAATTCTATTTTTATCTAGCCTGAAACCATTTTTGTACACATACCTTTTTATAAATTTTAAGTGATTTTTTATAAACTTACCTAAATGAATTTTATAAGTAGGCATTTTGTCAATATGGAGGTACCTCAGAAAACTAAAAATAGATCTATATGACCCAGTTATACCACTATCAGGAATATACCCAAAGGGAGATGAGTCATCATATGCCAGAGACATCTGCATCTCCATGTTCAATGCAGCACTTTTCACAATAGCTAGGATATAGAATCAGCCAAAGTGCCCATCAAGAGAAGAATGGATAAAAAAAACTATGGTACATATAAACAATGGAATACTACTCAGCAATTAAAAAGAATGAAATAATATCTTCTGCAGCAAAATGGGTGGAATTGGAGAAAATTATCTTAGTGAACAAACACAAGCCCAAAAAGAGAAATACCATATGTGCTCAATCATATGTGGGCACTGAATCAAACTTAACAGAAAAAAAATCCTATACATAAATGGAACATAATAAAATGCTCATGCAAACTTAGTGTAGAAGGGACAATTTAAGGTGTGGAAAGAAGGAGGGAGGGATCTAGCAAAAGGAATCAATGATGGGGAAAAATGGGGGGAGGGCCAATGAGGAAGGAGAAAGAGGGGAGAGGTCAACCTCAAAGGAAACAGCTCAACCTTATTAGTATGGGAAATAATAATAATAATAATAATACCAATAATACCAAAGGATGGCAATAGTACAAACAGACTAGATCACTCATGAAATACTGCTGAGAATGTAAAAAGATACATCACTATAGAAAAATGTTTACACTTAAATCAAAACCAGGATGCATGTATATAGATAAATATTCCCACAAAAAGACATATAAGTAGAAAGGAGATCCTTGGTGGAGGGGTGGGGATGGGGGAGGAGAGTCATGAGAGGGTAAGGAGGAGGTTATGTGAGCAATGTAGAATGAAATGCATATATGGAAATGACACAATGAAATACATGTCAGAATGAAACCCATTAAATTGTACATTAAAAATTTCCAATAAAAGTAAAATACTATTTCAAGAAGCATCTTTCTCAAAATGAAGATTTTTCAAGTATCAAACAGTACTTGTTTTCCTATAGACTAATGCAGAAAGTCTTTGTAAGCCACAAATATTCCTTCTAAGAGAATCACTAGTGATAGTTTTAAGTTTTTCATTTCTTGTTAACATATCAACAAAATTAGAAGACATGGGGGAGATGAGGTTTAGATTTATTACTTTGGTAAACCACCTCCCTCAATGTCACAAAGAAAGAAGTAGCTATGGTCTGTTCTTTGTATTTATATTCCAGTGGACAAGTACCAGTCTATCATTTCTTATGACACTTAAGCATTCCACAGGACAAAGAGCCTTTTTATCAGAACTGAGCTAAAAATTGCTCTTATTCTACCTGAGGTATGAAGATAAGTAATGTTCCATAAATAAACCTAAAATAAGTATTATATGGCTCATCTTAAATAATAGCAATTTGTAGCTTTGTCTCTGTATTTAAGTGAGTACATTCAAGGATAAGAATAAGAACCACCTTTGTCACTTGGAAAATAAATGAGAATTTAATTAACTTAATATTTTGTGGGCAGGAGTTTACCCCAGTTGGTAGAGTGCTGCTCTGCACTCTCTGAGGACCAGGGTTCAATCCCCAGCACCTCAAAAATGGAAGAAAGATATGGCAGTCCACTCCCAAGAATAGTCCCCAATCAGCCATTGAAAACTCTCTGAGGGTGTCTATGAGTATTGCTCTCGGACTGGAGATGCAGCTCAAGGTGATGCACTTGCTTACATATGCAAGGCCCAAGATTAGATCCCAAGCACCACACACACACACACACACACACACACACACACACACACACACACACACACGAGAGAGAGAGAGAGAGAGAGAGAGAGAGTTCTGTTTGATGTCTAATATGAATGTTATCTCATTTCTTAGGCCAGACATTCTTAATATCAGTGGCCTTATTTCTCTCTTCTATCCCTTGAACAACTTCAGATCAGGATTTTCATCTTTTCCCTTCCTATCACAATGCTTTGCTTGTAACTATATTTGTGAGCATATCCATCTTCCCTACTGTATATCTAGATTTCTTTAGGACAAAGACTATCTATCTTTGTGTCCTTCCAGAGCCTGATTCTAAGCCTTGTATACAGTGGTCCTTCAGTAAATACAAATAGCTTTTACTCATCAGGATTACTAGTAGAAGAATTCTGTTAACTGAACTATGCAATATAATTTTTCTTACTTAATATAAATGTTAGTCTGCAGCAATACCACCCTGGCATCTGATCCCGTCTGATCTCCGAAGCTAAGCAGGGTTGGCCTGGTTAGTCCTTGGATGGGACTTGGATGCTACAGGGTACAGAAAAGGATCTGGCAGCGCACTCTCAAAACAATCAGCCATCAAAAACCCATAAATAGCAGAGAAGCACCGACAATAGTGCCGAGCATGGCACAGTGATGGAGAGTGTTTCGCTATATTGTACATAGGGTCGCTATGAGTCTGACCTGACTTGGTGGCACCTAACAGCAACAGAAATGTTGAGGCTGGCCTTGTCATTAAGCTAGACAATATGACACCCACATTCATATGGTATAGCAGTGAAGAATATCAGCACTAGAGTGAGACTGTCTGGGTTCTAACAATGTAAGAAAAATTATTCTGAATTCACTAACATATAATTTTTAAAATAATTGTTTGGTAGCTAATATAGAAAAGAATAACTTTTACATGAGTTGTAGATCTGTTCATCTTCTAATTTAAAGTAAGCTGAAATCAATATTCTGAAAATTGAGGATAAGCAAGCAAATACTTACTGCCAAAATTCTTTCTCCAAAATGTCCCACAGATTCTTCTTTATTAATTCTATACTTCATTACTTACCCAACTTTTTCTAGCCAAATAAATACTAGTTACTTTGTGTGTTTGAATTTTTTATATTGCCTTTGTAAAGGAGACATAATTGTCCATTATCACAAAAAGAAAAGAATTTTTAAATTTATTTTCTCCCATACCTACTTATTCTAAGAATGGAAGCAGTCAATACAAATCTCAGTGGTAGAAACACAAGTTATTGCTTTATATTTCTGTTGCTGTTGTTGTTGTTGTTGTTGTTATTGTTGTTGTTGTTGTTAAAAACACTCATAACTTAAAACTTTAGGGACAACCAATTCATTATATAATTAAGAAAATTTTGGCTGGGCTCAGTGGTGCATGCCGGTAATCCCAGCGACTAGGGAGGTGGAGGCAGCAGGATTGCAAGTTCGAGACCAGAGACAGTCTGCATAATTTAGCAAGACCCTACTTCAAAAAAGTAAAAAAAATAGGTTGAGGGTTCAGCCCAGTGGTCCAGCACTTGCAAAGCACACAAGCGCAAGGCCCTGGGTTCAACCGCCAGTACCTCCCCAAAAAAAGAAATGAAATAAAAAAGAAAAGAAAATTATATAATTATGAAAGTAGATTTCAACTATTTTTCCCTTTTTGTTGTGGTTAGGTGCCATCGAGTCAGTATCCAATTCATAGCAACCTTCATAGGGTTTTCAATGGCTGACTGTTTTCGGGATTACCTTGGGAGTGGATTGCCAGGTCCTTCTCCCAATTTTTCCCTTTATAAAAGTAAATATTTGAATCAACAAATATGTTAATCAATTTGACTATGGTAATCATTTCACAATATGTATGTACATCAAAATATCATGTTGTATGGGGGGACATGAGAGGATAAATGGGGAGGTGAACATGAGCAATGTATGATGATATGTATATGCCATGATATACCAAAAAATTACTAATAAGGAAAGAAAGAAACAAAATATCATACTGCACACTTTAAATATCTTCAATTTTTATTTGCCATTTCTATTTTAATAAAATTTGAAAAATATATTTGTTAGAAAAAAGAGAAATTCTAACAGTATCAAGCTTGTCATATACATTAATTTTCACCCATTTAAAGACTATGAGGGGTTTTTTTACTATTTAGCATACATGAATAACTATTATTTCCTAATGTATATTTATTAACTAAACATGAAGATGGGACAAAGGGAACTAATTTGATGATAATTTTAAAACTCATACTAATGATAAATTTTTATTTTGTATTTTACTTCATACCAAGGTGTGTAAAGCCTCAGCCTTCACAATATACCACCATTATTAGCCTTCTGCAGAACCCTCAGATGCTATCACACTTAATACAGAGCTTCAGTCATTGTCACAACAGTCAGATATACTTTTGGAATTTAGGCTGTATATTACACTTTGGCAGTTGTTGTTGTTGTTAGGTGCCCAAGAGTCAGGCCCAACTCATAGCGACCCTATGTATAACAGAATGAAACTCTCCCTGGCGCTGTGCCATGCCCTATTGTTACTGATTCTCTACTCTTCGTAGGATTTTCAATGGTGGATTGTTCAGAAGTGGATTGCCAGGTCCTTCTGCCCACCCTGCAGCACCTGGTATTCTCAGATGGTCTCTATTCAAGGACTAACAAGGCAGATCCTGCTTAGCTTCCAAGATCAAGCAGGATCAGATGCCTCGGTGCTATAGCTGCAGATATTTTGGCAGCAGACTTTACTACTTAAAAAAAAAGAGTAAAATTATTTTTTGCAATTCTTTTTAGTGATTGTAGAAGGTACAAACCTATTGTTGTTGGGTGGTGTTGTGTCAGGTCCAACTCAGAGTGACCCCAGTATACAACAGATGAAACACTACCTGACACTATGCCATGCCCCACACTATTGTCAATGCTTCTCTTCTATTCATAAAGTTTTCAGTGGATGATTGTTTTGAGGAGTGGGCTGCCAGGTCTTTCTCCCAAACCTACAGCACATGGTATTCCCAGGCAGTCTCCCATCCAAGTTTTAACCAGGCCCACCCTGCTTAGCTTCTGAGTTTTGACCAGATGGGATGCCACAGTGGTATGGCTGTTGGCACAAACCTATTGTTGTTGTTAGATGTCATGGAGTTGGACCCAACTCATAGAGACCCCCTCATAGGGTTTTCAGTGGCTGGTTGTTTTGGGATTGCTTTGGGGGTGGACTGTTCTTCTCCCAATTTTGGGGTGCTGGGGATAGAATCCTTGGCCTCAGAGAGTGCAGAGCAGCACTCTACCAATTGAGCTAAACCTCAGCCCCCTAATAGTTGGTGTAAAATATTAATGACCCCCTATTTTAATGTTTATTTCTTAACCAAGATTTCAAAAGACTAGAAGATTGTCAGATATGAAAGGAAATTAAGGGACTGATTTCAAAAAGACATTCAAATTAACAACAAATAGAAACTTTTCCTTCAAATTCTTTTAAAGACCTAGGTACAGCTAGAAAAGAAATATCAAGGAAAAAGGAAGTTTATTTCCATAATAATAATGGAGATTAAAAACTAGATGATACTGAATTCTCAAAAAAATGCCAATTTGTCTCTCTGAAATGTGAAATGGACAGCCTTGATTAGTGAATTGATTAGTTAATTTCTTTAAATCTTTAGTTCTTTCTTACAAATATGTTAAAATCTAAAAGAAATCTGGAGGCAATAAGCTAGAAATGTTTGAAGAGATTGACAATTTCAATGCGAATAAAAGTCTAGAAATTAAAAAACCTAGTATTTGAGATATCTTTTGAAATATATGATAGGAATATATATGGATATATACACCTTTGAAAATAATATGCCTATGTTTTTCCAAAAATAGTGAAAATTATTTAAAATACTTACATGTGCAATTGAAAATTTTGCAGTAAGATAGTACATTATAAGTTTAAATAGCCTGCCAACAATGAAAAAAGTAAAAATAATTTATTCTACACTTGTATTCTAGAGTACTTGCACATTAGATTCTATTATTTTCATAGGGAAAAACAAAATTAAATAGAACCAAAGGTGAGATATATATGTTTATGCATATATTCAGTATCCATAGTATCATACATAATATATAATATGTATAATAAATTAGCCAATAGATATCCATGAATGCCAGTGTAAAAAAATCATTATTGTACAACAAGAAATTCTTCCTATTCCTCAAATTGTGAGTAAATAGCAACAGTCTGTGGTCATTTCTGATGGTGCAGTTTTCCTAGTTATGTATTTAAGTATTAAACACAATATTTACTTTAAGCCTTTTTCTTTAAGTATTATAGTATTGATGCATTCATTTATAATAGGTTTTACTTTAGGACCTGTCATAATACCAGTAAAATGTCCTCTATTCACACTCTCCTCCTTGCGAAACACCAGCTTTTAGAATATGAAATTTGGAAGGGGGGCGGAGTCAAGATGGCGGACAGATAACACACACCTTCTGTTCCGGAGCAATAAGAAGCCTTGATTAGGGGTTTAAAAATCAAATTGAATAAATAGAAACAGAGATAATTTAGTTTGAGAGATAAAGAATGAAACTAGGCGTACACTGAAATTAAGGATTAGGCTTCAGAGGAGCTACACAGTGGCCAGCAGCGGGAAGGCCGCCATTTCGCCATGACACAGGGAGCGGACAGAATCCCAGAGACCTGGAGGGGATTTCACGCACACACACCCATGGGCCCGGACCCAACACGGAGTGCAACCTTGCCAGCACACTCTCACCACGCCTGCAGGACACAGTCTGCAGTTCCTAGGTGAGTCACCGTGAGGGAGCACACAAACGCTCTCCATAGCAGCCGCGGAGCGAACAGGGGGAAGCCGGTGCCAGCGATCCGCATCTAGAGCTGAGGCGCGGCTCCCCTCCCTTCTGTTGCGGCAGGTCAGGCCTACGATTGCGAACTCCACAGAAATTTGGGAACACATATATCCGGATCCCAGACACATCAGAGGTGAGCCCAAATCACCCCACTGTGCTGCGGAGAGATCTAGGGCTTGTGGAGGTGGCTAAGTCGCGCGCGGCCGGGGAGCTCCTTTTCGCCGGCGCAGCTCGCCCCTGGCAGAGAAGTTCCGAGCGAGCGCGACCGCAACACACAACAAGGCTGTGGGGAGGAAATCTCTGATTTAGGGAATTGGCGCCTGATCTCCGTGGGACAGGGAGATCTTCAGGAAAGACCCCACAGGTTTCATTGCCTCTCGAACAGTACAGTAGTCGTGGAGTGTTTCGTGGAACAGTCTCTTTGGGCACTCGGGGCCCCAATTAAATCCAGATTGTTATGAAGAACTTGGCTATATGGACCCAATGAGACCAATGGTTACTGCGGACTGTGTGAAAATACTGCCACCCTGAGCTCTATTGGGAACATTGCACCCTGCATTATCAAATCCACCTGGTCGAACTGGGTGTAATAGTTCAGACTCCATCCTGAAGATAATATGTTTTTACTGTTAACAGGGTCTTGAGCCTGCTTCCTTAGTGGAAGCTGGACTGACACTGTGTGGCCCCAGCCAATACATTTTTTGCTTTTTGAGATAGGCTCTTGTTGGGCTGCACAGATTTTGGGCTTGAGACC
>VMDO01014283.1:29138-55201 GCA_007922755.1 Pedetes capensis | reverse complement strand
AATTCTAACTTTTCTGTTCTTTGTGTATCGTTAGTGGAACAGGTAAACAGGTATATTCACTGTTAGAGAAAGAAAAGACAGAGGAAATGAACATGAGCAATGTATAATAAAATGCATACATGGAAATGTCATAATGAGATCCATTAAGTTGTACATTTAAAACTACCAATAAAACTTTAAAGATCACTTGAATGAAACAAGAAACATTTATAACATAAGAACCTTAAATTATAAAAAGGTAAATAACACTAGCAGGACAATAACTATCTGCCCACTGTACTTAAATTTTTAAGAGAGCTTTTAATCACTGACTTCATAAAATTTCTAAAACCACCAAATAAACGCCAATAAATATATGTTCATGTAGTGGAAAGAGTACACACAAATTTTCCTGATAGAGGAAAGAGTCAGCAATCTTTGAAAACTTATTCATCCTTTTGGACCCAGAGGATGTTCAGGTAATTGAAACAGAACACAATGATACTGGTTTTCTAATAGCTCAGCAATGCTGCATACATGAAAACATTGGAATTGTAGTTAAATAATTATGGTACACTGCTTAGTGAGCATAAACATAATGGCAGTGCTTCACAGCTTCTAAAGATTTTTTGTCATGCTTTCATACAAAATGAAGGAGGATTTTATGTAAAGTTTAGGAATTATAATTCACCATTTAATTTATATATGTACCTAGTGCCATAAAATCAAGCTAATCAATTTAGCTTTTGACAATGTAATTTATTTTCCATATTCTTGCATAACTCTTTTTCTGGAATATTTTTAATATATGAGTTACATCAATTGAAATCCACATGATTAATCACAAGAGATCCCTGGACACTGGCTAGCTAGCTTTAGTGAAATTCTTCAGTTTAAAAAAAAAAAGTAAGAGTTTGGTTCTTGGATGGTTGTTTCTAATCATTGTAAGTGTTTTCATTACAAATGCTTTTAATAGAATTATTGAAAACAATCCACAAGTGTCTAAATATAAGGAAAAATAGAGATCTTTGAAAATGATAATCATACAAAAAATAAAGAAGTAGGGGGATAAGATAGTAAAATCATGAAGAGATAAGATATACAAATGAAGCAGAAATGAAAAATATCTAAGAAAAAATCTATGTCTATGGGTAAGGAGACAAAGGAAGAAGTACTAAAAGCACCACACAGACACATTAATTTAATATTATGATGTGAGTAGTGGGTTAAGCCTGCAGTCACTATGTAGAGTTACAGAGTGTATTAATCAGCTTTTCATGAATAAACAAAATACCTGAGAAAGTATAAAGTTATAAAGAAAACAGATTTATTTAGCTCATAGTTTTGGAGGTTAAAAGCCTAAACACCATGTCACAGACTCTGACAAGGGTCTTCTTGACTGCATCACACCATGGCAGTAGAGCAATGGTGGAAGCATATGTCATGGCATGCAATTTCATCACCACAATCCATCCCAAGGTAAAGTCCCTAATTGACCTAGGGACCTCCTACTAAGATTCATCACTTAAAGGTTCTGCCAATTCTAAATACAATCATATAGCAGACCATGATCTCAATATATGAAGAACAGTGGTGAGGAGGAGGGAACAAAGAGCATAAAAGCGCAAGATTTTCTCACGACCTCCTTGCATAACCAGTAACTTTCCACTTCGCCCGGCACACAGTAGACCTTCCCCAGCAACATTATAACCAATAGTGGTAAGACAAGGCTCCTTGTAAGCAGATAGACCCAGCCCTCTCGTTTCGCTCTATAAAACCTCCTGTATGACGTTCAATAAACGGACTTGATCAGTGATTGCAGGCTTGTCCCCTTGTCTCCTTTCTCTCACTCACCCCTCCCCCACAGGGACCATTCGATTTGGGCCGCAGGCCGGCTCAGGTTGTGACAATTGTTTTACAACATCAAAAACCACAATTTACTCAGATAAAAAGGAGTGGGAAAGTTTATCTACCAGAGAGCTTTTGTCCTTTGACACTATTTATTTAAATTTATGTATTAAATTTACTGGGCTAAGGCATGCCCAAATATTATTTTGTGCATGTCTGAAAGAGTATTTCTAGGTGATATTAACCTTTAAATCAATTCACTGAACAAAGATTGTGCTTCCCACCATGAACAGGCCTAATTCAATCTATTAAACGCCTGCACAGAACAAATGGCAGAGGAAGATAATATTCATTCTTTCTGCCTTGTTGTCTTTCAAGCTGGGATATCTGTCTTTTCATACCTGCAGAATCAGAAGTATCATCAGTTCTTGTGGATCTCTAGCTTTTCAACTGAAGATCCAGAGGCTGCTAAGCCTTCATAATTATATAAGCCAATATTTATAAAAAACTCTTCATACACACACACACACACACACACACACACACACACACACACACACATAGGATGGGTGGGGTGGTTGTTGTGGTATTAGGTGCCATTGTGTCAGCATATCAGTCATGGTGACTCTGTGTACAACAGGTGAAACACTATTGTCAGTTCTTTTCTGCTATTCATAGGGTGTTCAATGGTAGATTGCTTTTTGGGGGGGATTGGGTTGCTGGGCCTTTTTCCCATGCCTACAGCATGTGGTGTTCCCAGGTGGTCTCCCACCCAAGTACTAACCAGGTCCAACATGCTGAGCTTACGAGATCTGACTGGATCAGAAGCCACAGTGCAGATGGGTTGGGTATATGGTGTGTATATATACATACATATACATATGTGTGTATACATATAGATATGTATCTGTGTGCATGTGTGTATTTCTCTAGAGAACTCAGACTAATATAGATTTTGATAGTGAGAGTGGATTCCACAGGAACAGAATTATAAGAATGAGTTTTCTGAACTAGTTATGGGGTTTATGGAATTGACTCTCTAATATGATTACATTTTTAAAAACTATGACTTTATTTCCAGTAGAAAAAAGATGACAGTGATAGGGAATGGTGTAATCTGGCAATAAACATAAGTAAAATATCTACATTGAAAAGTCCTGATTAGTCATATATTAAAAACAAGGACAGCCTACTGAAAATATGATATTTTCAATTTTTTCAAAATTAAAATAAAGATAACAAGATTGGCTGATAGATCCTAATGTTTCTGGGAAAAGTGTTGAAAGAATAGGATGAGCTCAGAGATTCTAATTCCCAGCTCAAGTACTGCATAAATGGACTTAAAATTTGTATGTGTGCCCTGAAGCAGATCTTTATGTTCTTTTGCTGCAAGGCTAAGACTGCTGAAAATCAAAGGCAGAATCCCTTACTACAACTAGCTGAATTACAAAACAAGGTGAACTCTAAACCTTATGCATTGTCTAATGTAAAAGTCAGTCCATTTGTTGGGAAAGAATGAAATCATGAAATTTGTGATAAGGATAAACTATCCTCTAATAAACTGGCGACACTGAACACCTAAATTTGGTTGAATCATTTCACTAAAGGATAAAGTCACCCAATCTCCTACCAGAAGCAACTTCCAATCACCCAGTGAGATTAGCTTCCTCACTCTGATTTAAGGGGATTATCTGTGCATTTCCCGTGGAAACTGTAGCAGCCATTTAAGACAGTGCTGGTTCTTCTCTGGACCCACTTATACCATTGCTTTTTTCTTCTAGGTATATAACTAAAATCAAATCTAGCAAGGCTCCTAAAAGTGAAGTACAAAGAATAACCCATGAAAGAGTAGGTTCACTACATTCCAAAACATCTATACCCATGTGTCACATAATGACATTTTGGTCAACTATGAACCATGTTAACAATGGTAGTATCATAAGATTGTGTCTCCTAGTGATTTCATGGCTGTATTAGTTTAAGTGCACTCTATGATCATACAGCAATGGGATCCTCTAATGACTCATTTCTCAGAATGTATCCCTGTTATTAAGTGATGTATTATTGTTTTTGAGTTTTCTAATTTAGAACATTAAATTTCCAAATCCAGACTTGGAAAGAAAGTAATTGTAAAATTGATGACAAAGAGATTTGGGGAAAAATCATGTGCAAAGAGATGCCTGAATGGACAAAAAAAGTGAATATATTTACATTCTATGTGAGTTTTCCACCAAAGTTGACCTTACCAGAAAGGGACTTTAATAATCAGATGGAAAGATGGATCATCCTGTAGATACTAGTCAGCCTGTCTAATGAGCAACTACTATCGTCACATAATGAGTTCAAGAAAAAAAAATGGACATTGTGACTATCAAACTTTTCTATGACTCAATAAAATGTACTTCTGGTCACCAAAACTTGGTGGCACCCATTGCTGAGTGACCAATCTCCTAGCAACAGAAGCCAACACTGAGCATCTGATATGATACCATTTCCCTGGGTAATATGCTAGTTACCTCATGGCTGGTTAATTTTATTGGACAGCTTCCACCAGGGAAAGGATAGTATTTTGTTCTTATTGGAATAGTCATTTACTCTGAACATGCTCTGCCAAAACTGCCATCCATGAACTTATCAAATGTCTTATCTACAGTCATGGTAGTCTATAAAGTATTGCTCTGGTCAAAGAACTTATTTTATGGAAAGTGAAGTGAAGCAATGGGTCCATGCTCATGGAATCTGTTGATATCAACAAGTCCCCACTATGCTAAAACAGTATTATAGTATAATTAAGTGGACTTTTGAAGACCCAGTTACACTATCTAGATTGCAATATCTTGCAGAGCTATACCAAGGAACTCTGGAAGGCTCTGTATGCTCTAAATAAGCATCCAATATATGGTGGGTTTTTGTATCCCCAACAGCCATTACAGGGTTAGAAATCAAGGAGTGGAAATACATATGAAACTAATCATTATTACATCTAGCAACTCATTAGCAAAATTTTTCTTTCTGTTCCCATGACCTTATTTTCTACTGGCCTAAAAGTCTTATTTCTATAGGAAATAATGCTTCCACTAGGAAATACAGCACTGATTTCATTGAACTGAATGTTAAGACTATTACCTGGCCAGTTGGATCTTTAAGCCTCTGAAGTAACAGGCAAATCAGGGAGTTACTTAGCAGTATGGGTTGATTCAGTATAATTAGCAAGTTGGTTGGAAATTGGATGGTTACTCAACAATGAAAGTAAGAAAGACTATGTCTGGAAAATAGAAGATCTCTAGTGTGTTTTGTAGTATAAAAGTCCATGAAAAACTACAACACTACAATCTAGGTGATACAACAGGTGGCCCAGACCCTTTGGAAATGAAGGTTTTCATCATCCTCAAAAGTAAAGAACCATAACCAGCTGAAGTGCTTAATGACAGCAAAGAAAATACAGAATGAGTAGTGGAAGCAGTTATGAATCCTATCTATGACCATGTCACCAATTTTAGAAATAAAAGCTGTAATTATTAGCATCTCTTCTTTGAGCGTCTATACACAAGAAAAACCTTCATTTCCTTTCCTCTTTCTTTCATTATCTTATCATATTTTTGTTGTTAGCTGCCATCGAGTCCAACTCATAGCAATCCTTATAGGGTTTTCAATGACTGATTGTTTCAGGATTGCCTTCAGAGTGGATTGTCATGTCCTTCTCCCATTTTTTGTGGTGCTGGGAATTGAACCTGGGGTCTCAGAGGCTACAGAGTGGTGCTCTACCAACTGAGCTAAATCTGAGCCCTCTTATATTAAGTATTGCCAGATCTGGGAACCTAAGCAGAGTAGGACCTGCTTAGTCCTTGGATGGGAGATGGCCTGGGAACACCAGGTGTTGTAGGGTGGGGAGAAGGACCCGGCAACACACTCCCAAAAATCAATCCACCATTGAAAACCCTATGAATAGTAAGGAAACACTAACAATACTATTTTTCCTGTTGTAAGTAGGGTCACTATGAGTCAGACATTGACTCTACAGCACCTAACAACAACTAGGTCGAACTCTGCAGCCTTAGCACCCTGGCATCTGATTCTGCCTGATCTCAGAAGCTAAGCAGGGTCATCCTGGTTAGTCCTCGGATAAGCGATTTCCTGGGAATGCCAGGTGCTGCAGGCTAGGAAGAAGGACCTGGGAATCTACTCCTGAAACAATCTTCCGTTGAAAATTCTATGAATAGCAGAGAAGCATAGACAATAGGGCCTGGATGGCAGTGTCAGAGAGTGTTTCATTCTGTTTTACATAGGGTAGCTATGAGTCAGACCTGACTCAGTGGCACCTAACAACAAAGCAACTAGGTGAAAGCACTGGAGTGTTTCTAGTTGTATCATGTTAGGCAGGGTTATAACCTATGATTGTCTTTGTTTAATGATTAAGTATAATTTAAGGAGAAGTATATGGATAACAAGTTGACAGTAAGTGGAATTGTAATATTCAATCTTTATATATCAATTTGCCATGTCAGAGATTGCCCAGATATTTCATTAAAAATTGCTCAGGGAATGTCTGTGATGGTGTTTCTAAATCAGATTAACATTTGAACCTATAGATTGAATAATGTAGGTTGTCTTCCTCAATGTGGGTAGACCTCATTGACCAATTAAAGGCTTGAATAGAACAAAAATGTGAAATAAGAAAGAATTAATTCTCTTTCTATATTGAGTCTGGAAATTATGTCCTCTACTGCCTTTGGAGTTGGACTGGAAGTCTACCGTCACCTCTTCTGGGCTTCCAAGCATGCTGAACGGCAATCCTGGAATTTTCCATTTCTTTGATCATATGGGATGGGATTTATCTCAGTTGGTGGTATGCCACCCTGTGCACTCTGAAGCCATGAGTTCCAACTCCAGCACCCCTAAAATGAGAGAAGGACCTGATAGCCTACTCCTGAAACAATGGGCCATTGAAAACCATATGGATAGCCGTGAATAGCAGAGAAGCACTGACATACTACCAGGCATGACACAGTGTTGGGAAGTGTTTCCTTCAGTTGTTCATAGGATCACTAAGTCAGACTCTATTTGATGGTACCTTACAACAACAACATGACCATATAAGCCAAATGGTTATAATAAAAATAATTTGTCTCTTTTCCTTATACACAAACACATACACTCACAACCTAGGTTCTGATTATCTAAATAACCAGACTAATATAGATGTTGAGTAGAAGAAATAACATATTTTTGAGAAGTATATTATAATTTTAAAAAATTATAATTTCACCAGTAATTTATCATGAGGAACATAAGAAATTGAATCTCCTTAAAGCACTAAAATAAGGTAAAAAGTCATGTTTAAACCATAAATAGAAACAGTAGAATGTTTCTATTTATTGTGGCTTTTACACACACCTATTTACACAAACTTTGGAGAAGGGTCAAGCAATCCACTCTCAAAAATCAACCCGTGATTGAAAACCATATGAATAGAAGAGAAGCACTAACAATAGTGTTTCACCTGTTGTACTTAAGGTTGCTATGAGTTGGACACTGACTTGACAGCACCCAACAACAACAACAACATGTACACACCCATAAATAATAGAAGTTGTTGTTGTTAGGTGCCACTGAGTTGAGACTGAATCATAGTGACCCTATGTACAATAGAAGGAAACATTCTTCCCTTGTGTGCCAGGCACACAATCATTTTATGTTTAAGCCTATTGCTATAGGTATTGTGTCAATCCATCTAGTTAATGGTCTTCCTTTTTTTCATTGACCTGTCATTCTCCCAAACATGATTTTCTTCTCTGGGGATTGGAGACATATATTTGGACAACATGTCCAAAATATGTAAAACATAGTTTAGCCATCTTAGCTTCCAAGGAGCACTCTGAGTGCACTTTTTCTAGGAAAGATCTGTTGGTTCTTTTAGAAGTCTATGGTATATTCACTATTCATCTCCAGCGCCATAATTCCAAAGCATCGATTCTTCTCCTATCTCCCTTGTTCAATGTCCAGCTTTCACAATACCTTGGTATGAGTCAGGTGCACCTTTGTCTTCAATGTGATATCTTTTCTTTTTAGCATTTTAAAGGCATCTTTTGCAACATCTATCCTAGTGAAATGCATCTTTTGATTGCTTGACTGCTGCTTCCATGTGTTTTGATTGTAGAAACAAGTGAAGCAAAATCTTGGACAACCTCAATCTTTTCTCCATTTTTCATGAAATTTCTGATTTGAGAATAGGTAGCAAACTTTCTTCAATTCCTTAAGCTTGAGAAAAACAGAGCATGTTCTTCCCTTTTGGTTTTCTATCTCCAGCTCTTTGTATATATCATTATATTATTGGATTTTTTCTTTTCAAGCTGCCCTTTGAAATTTTCTGTTTAGTTCTTTAACTTTGTCATGTCTTTCTTTTACTTTAGTTGCTCAATGTTCAAGGGTAATTTTCAAAGTCTCTTTGGCATATAATTGGTCTTTTGTTGTCTTCCTGTCTGTTTAGTAACATTTTGCCTTCCTCATGAGTGATGTCTTTGATGACATCCCACAACTCATCTGGTCTTTGGTCATTAGTGTCTAACACATCAAACCTCCTCTTGAGGTGGTCTCTGAACTCAGGTGGCATACTTTCAAGGTGGCTGTTGTATACTTCTAATTTTCTTCAGTTTCAATTTTAACCTGCATATGAGCTGTTAATGGTCTGATCCATAATCAGCACCTGTTCTTGTTCTGACTTTTGATATTGGGCCTTTCCATCGTCTCTTTCCACAAATGTAATCATTTTCTTTCCTGTACATTCTTTCTGGTGACTTTCATGCTTATAGTTGCTGATTATGTTGGTGAAAAAATATGTTTTCAATGAAAACTTCATTGGTCTGGCAAAATTCTATCATGTGATCTCCAGCATTGTTTCTGCCTCCAAGGCTATATTTTCCAATTACTGAACCTTCTTTTGTTTTCAACATTTGCATTCCAGTCACCAGTAATTATCAGTACATTCTGACTGCATGTTCAATCTATTTTAGATTGCAAGAGCTGGTAAAAATCTTCCCCCTTTTTCATTTTTGGCTTTAGTGGTGGGTGCATAAATTTGAATAATAGTAAGTTACTGGCCTTACTTGTAGACTTTGGATATTATTCTATCACTGACATCATTATACTCTAGGACAGATCTTGAGATGTCTTTTTTGATGATGAATACAATCCCATTTCTCTTTAGTCATTCCCAGCCTGGTAGACTATATGATAATCTGATTCAAAATGGCTCATCCCAGTCCATTTTTGCTCACTGATGCATAGAATGTCATTGTTTATGTGCTGCACTTCCCTTTTGACATTTTCTAATTTTCTTTGATTCATACTACATACATTCCATGTTCTAATTACTAATGGATGTTTCCAGTTGTTCCTTATTTTGAGTCATGCTACATCTGGAAATAGAGGTTCCAAGGGCTTTAATCCACTCATCAGTAAGGTAGACTCTATTTTGAGGAGGCAATTCTTCCCCACTTGTCCTTTGAGTGCCTTCCAACATGGGGGGCTCATTTTCTGACACTATATCTGACAGTGTTTCTCTGCTATTCATAGGGGTTTCAATGGTTAATTGTTTCTAGAGTATGTTAGCCATGTTCTTCTCTCTAGTCTTTCTTAGTCTGGAAGCTCAGCTGAAACTTGTCCATCATGTGTGACCCTGCTGATATCTGTAATACCAGTGTATAGCTTCCAGCATCACAGCAACACACAGGCCCCCACAGTACAGCAGATTGACAGACACAGAGAGACATAATACATATTCTCATTTAAATTATCACCCCTGCACTGTGAGATTAAACATTTCAACCAATAATGTGACAAAATACTTTCTGCAATGATTTAAATGAGAACATAATACATATTCTCATAAATTATTGCTGAAAGTATTTTGTCACGTAACTGGTTGAAATGTTTAATCTCACATTGCAGGGATGATAATCTAGAGAATTTATACTTGCCTGAAACATTAGTTCTTGTTCTCATACCATTTAATTGTGTGAGCCTTATTAAGTCACATAACTAAAAGAATTCCAGGTTTTCCACTTGTGAAACCTGAATTAAGAAGATAGCCTTTAAGGTCTACTTTACATGTCAAATTGTATCCAATTCTTGGTATTCTTGCTCTAAAATTTCCAAAAAAGTTACACTGTACAAAGTTGTCTTTATATTTAGAAGCAAAAATCATTACATATGAATTTTCTAAACTATTAACTAACCTTTCTATATCATTCATTTTAAAGACGTCTTTAAAAATGATGACAGATCATACTCCTTTCTATATTTATTGGATATAAAGTTGAAGCATACATTAAATATACCTTATAGTACTAATGCTTGCACAGCATTTTAAAAATGTGTCACATATAATTTTTGCGGGTGATATTGTAGGGGCTAAAAATATAAACCACCTGTTGTTCAGCTTTTCACTGCTGAGAGTACTGCATTGTTTAGCTTTTTCTACAGTGTTCTGTGTGTCAATATTGATTTCAGAAAAAGTAATAAAGGATCCTGTCAAAATAAAATTAAAACCTAAGGCAATTTACTTTACTGAAGGGGGTCAGCTTTAATAACCATCACCATCTTACCAGAACTGCTGTGAAATTTCATTAACACTGTACTCCAGTCACATATCAGCTAGGTTTACAATTACTACTTGATTATATGTCTGTATAGATCGTTAGGCACAAGCCTCCTTTTTGTGCCTTGAATTGTTCAGTACATGGGGTCTCTTTTCAATTCAGTGGAAACTCTATTCAAAGAAGAAAATGATAATAAAAAAGGTGGAAACTGGAATTGTTCCTCAACTCTGCACAAAATTACTAAACAGGTTGCAATTTCAGGTCATTTGGTATTTTAATCTATTTACCCTTCTTAGGTTAGAAATCTACTTGAGATCAAAACCAGAGTGATTTTATACATAAAGAAACGAAAACAGGAGTTAGGAGCCTCAGAAACTATGTGCCAGGAAGAACATGTAACTGGCTTTATTCCTACTTCTTAGAAGAAAAATATCCTTTATTCCATGTATTATTTATTAATGTAAGTTGACCCATCCAATGCATAGATAATAAGCCTGAATGAAAATAGAAACTACAGAGGTACAGACAGTGCGAGAAATATGTGTATGAAAACTTTCATTCCATAGGATGGCATTTCCATGCAATTTACCAACTACAGAATGGAATCTTTTTATGTTTAATTTTGAGAGATAATTTTATAACTTTTTTTTTAGTTCAGCTAGAAATACTTTTTTGCATGATGTTCAAAACAGGTCAAAACTTAGAATCCTCCTCAGTAACATATATTTTTCAGTAACAAATATTTTTCATGGCATTGCACAGTGTCAGAGTTTCATTCTGTTGTACATAGGGTTGGTATAAACCAGACCCCAATCCATGGCACCTAAAAACAACAATTATTGGATTGAGATGCAGTAGTAATCTACTTACCTGTATGTGTATTTGAAAAGTATACTATAAATCATTTTAGAGAAGATGAAATAAATAGGCCACAAATATACTGAGAAGTAAATTCAAAAGTAAAATGGGTATTTGTCAATCATCCAATCCTAGAACTAATAGATTCTCTATACATTCTAGTGTCACATCCACCTTGACCATGGAGGAAGTATGTTAGAAAGCCACATGTGCTAACAGGTGATTTCTAAGTTATCATATAGCACCAATCTCAATAACTAGTGTCCTTCAGACTTCACAAAGTCTATGAAGAACAATAATCCTTACTAATCCCGCTTTAAATCTCTTTCAGTCACTTATTTATACTCTAGCTGTTCCTTTGTTTGTTTGTTTGTTTTGTTTTTCCACAATGGGGATCCTCCATTGAACCCTTGTGCTCAGAACTAAGCCCTGGTCAGCCCTTGATTTGGGAGGTGGATCCTTAGTCCTATCTAACCTCTGCAATTAGAGCTGGAAGTCAATTTTGAGTAATAAAATCACCTTCTGTGTGTAAAAACCATGCAGCTATACCCACTCTATGATGTCTGTTACTGCTAACTTCAGATTATTATATTGGTGCATTGGTTAAAAGCCCTAGATTTGAGGTAAATAGATCTTTAAGTCTTTTGAATCTTTTTGTTACTTTTTAACTACAAATATCTTCTTTAAATGTTTCCTTATCTATCAAAAAGGGAATAAGGGTGGGCACAATGGCACTTGCCTGTAATCCAGCGACTCAGGAGACTGAGGCAGAACGATTGTGAGTTTGCAGCCAGAGGTAGGCTGCATAACTTAGTGAGACCTTGTCTCAAAATAAAACATAAAAATAGAATGAGGGTGCAGCCAAGTGGTAGGGTGTCCTGGGTTAATCCCTCAGTATTGTACCGAAGGAAGGAAGGAAGGTAGGAAGGAAGGAAAGAAGGAAGCCAACCAGTCAGGTCTGACTCATAGCAACCTTATGTACAACAAAACAAAACACTACCTACCACTGTGCATGCATACTATCTTTTTAATGTTTACACCCCTGTTGAGGCCACTATGTCAATCACTCTAGTTGAGGGTCTTCCTTTTTTATTGACCCACCAGTCTCCCAAACATGATGTCCTTCTCCAGAGATTGGTCCCTCCTGGACAATAACTCCAAAATACCTAAGACATATTATAGTCATTATTGCTTCCCAGGAGCACTATGTTTGCACTTATTCTAAGAAAGAGCTGTTGGTTCTTTTGGGAGTCCCTGGAATATTTATATTCATGCCCAGCACCATAATTCAAAAGCAACAACTTTTCTCCTGTATCGCTTATTCAGCATCCAGCTTTTGCAAGCATATGATGCAACTGAAAATACCATACCATCAGTCAGGCACACCTTCATCTTCAATGTGATATATTTGCTTTTCAACACTTCGGAGAACTCTTTTGCAACAGCTTTTCCATTGTAAAGTGTCTTTTGCGTTCTTGACTGCTGCTTCCTTGGATGTTGATTGTAAAATGAAGTAAAGCAAAATCTTGGAAAATCTCAATCTTTTCTCCATTCATCATGATGTTGTTTACTGACTCAGTTGTAAGGATTTTTGTTTTGCTGATGTTGAGGTTCAATCCAAACTGAAGGCTGTGTTCCTTGATATTCCTCAGCAAGTGTTTCAAATTCTCTTCACTGTCAGAAAGCAAAGATGTGTCATCTACATAATGCTGGTTGTTAATGAATCTTCCTTCAGTCCTGATGCCTCATTCTTCTTCATAAAGTCCACCCTCTCAGATTATTTGCTCACCATAGAGATTGAAGAGGTAGAGTGAAACAACACAGCCCTGACATGCATCTGTTATGACTTTAAACCAAGTAGTGTTTCCTTGTTCTGTTTGAACAACTGCCTCCTGGTCCATGTACAGATTCCTTGTAAGTATAATTAAGTGCTTTGGTATTCCCATTCTTCACAATGTTATAGATAATTTTTTATGATCCACACAGTCAAATGCCTTTGTATAGTCAATAAAATGTGGATAGACATTTTTCTAGTATTCTCTGCTTTTGGCCAATATCCATTTGACATCAGCAATGATGTCCCTGGTTCCACCTCCTCTCTGAATCTGGTTTGATTATCCAGTAGCTCTCTGTCAATATGCTGCTGCAGTCACTTTTGAAAGATCTTTAGCAAAAATTTACTTGCTTGTGATATTAATGATATTGTTTGATAATTTCCACATTCCATCTGATAGTCTTTCTTGGGAATAGGCACAAACACAGATCTCTTCCATTCAGTTGGCCAAATAGCTGTTTTCCATATATCTTGACATAAACAAGTGAGCACCTCCAGTGCTTTATCTGTTGGTTGAAACATCTCAATTGATATTCCATCAATTCCTGGAGTCTTGTGTCTCACCAGTGCTTTCAAGTAAGGCTCCACTTCTTTTTTTAGTACCATTGGTTTCTAATTATATATCACCTCATGAAATGATTGATTATCCACCAATTCTTTTTGATATATTGACTCTTATATTCCTTCTATTCACTTTTGATATTTCCTGTGTTGCTTAATATTTTCCCTGTAGAATCCTTCACTATTGTCACTCAAGCCTGAATTTTTTTCTTTAATTCTTTAAGCGTGAGAAAAACAGTGTTTTCTTCCTTTTGGTTTTCTATCCTAGCTCTTTGCACATGTCATTATAATATTTGATTATGTCTTTCACACTACCCTTTGAAATCTTCTATTTAGTTTTTTAAATTTGTTATGTCTTCCTTTTGCTTTAGCTGCACTATGTCTAAGGAAAATCTACAGAGTATCATTTGAAATATAATTTGGCCTTTTATTTTTTTCCTATCTTTTTAATAACCTTTTGCTTTCCCCAGGAATGATGTCTTTGATAACATGCCAACTCATCTGGTCTTCATTAATTAGTGTCTAATGCATCAAATCTGTTTTTGAGATGGTCTCTGAATTCAGAATGGATATACTCAATGTCAAACCTTAGCTCCTGAACAGTTGTTCTATTTTTCTTCAGTTTCAATTTAAATCTGCATACAATGGTCTAGTCCACAATCAGCATATGATCTTATTCTGTCTTCTGAGTCTTTTAATCATCTCTTTCCACAAATCGGTTCCTGTATGTTTCTTGTCTTAGACCCATACATTATTCTGGCTTCTAATTGACTTTTGAAAAGAAAGGTAACTCATATCTATTTTAATACACTTAAGTTTTAGAAATGAAAATGTAGAAGGGAAACTTCAAAATATATGAATCACTTACAAGAAGGCACTGCCTATTTATGCCAACTCTACTGTTCCAACCCATTCTGCTAACAAAGTTAGTGCTCTCATTTATTTGAGTCTTTGTTTACATACCTTTCTGGAAAGTTCTTTTCCTATAGTTTTGATTGTCTGGTGTAAACCTACTCATTCTTCAACACTCAGTAAGAAATATATATCTTTTATATTTATTTTCTTATTTTTCTATGTAAGAAAAACTTTCTTCCTAAAATGTAGTCCAATAGTAAGTTATACATATTTGTTTCATCACAATTATTTTACTCCTATAGTATAATTATATGTGTAATGTAGCTTCTTTCCATTATGTCGCACTAGACTCTTGAGGGTGCAGATTATGTATAATACTCATTTTTTCTATTGCTTACACATTGTGTAGAAAGTCACAAATGTATACTGGGAAATTTGAATGTATAAGCCATTTAATTTCTTGAAAATGTGTAAAACAATATTAAGGAATGATATTGTGTTTTACTATAAATTTAATGATAATTGAATATAGTGTGAGATGAGCATTTGAAAAATATTCAAATTAAATTAGCTTGATTTTACTTGAGTAAGCTCCTGTTTTGACTTTTATTCATCTTTTTAGTTTTGTTTTTTAGTTTAACTGATAGCCACATGCTGACTGCTCATGATACTCACTCTGAGTGAATCATTAAAGTTTATTAACAAAAAATTATCCATTGCTTTCCATTGTCTCTACAGTAGAGAAGCAAGTTCTTTTCTTAGAAGAGAATTACAATGACTAAAGCACTATATCAATATCAGCAATTCAGTATGCTCTAAAACCTTGAGTCAGCAGACTAGTATTCTCAAATGCACTCATTTTTATTGCAGAAGAAATAAACTATAGGGAACTCTTGATTGCAAATGATTCTAGTTTACTAACAAAGAATGTAGTCATTAGTGAAGCTGTTTTATTGAAAACAGTCATAACATTCAAAAAGAAATTCACTTAAGAAAGTTCAAGTTAGATATTAATGTTTGTGAGAGAGTTTTTAGAAGTCAAATAAAAATAAATTTAGAAAATAATTCACTTCTGTTTATTATTATAAAACCATGTACTTCTAAAGGACTACAAAATGTTGATTTCATTTCCAGCCTACAATAGCTTCTGAGACAATCTTGTGGTTCCCAATTTCTTTATCCCAGACTCACTATCTTCAGTAAAGTAGTATTTTTAAATATTCCCATTATATGAAAGAATCTTGCAGTGAATTATAGAAGCAATAGAATAAAGTCAGAAATAAAATCTTTGCCCTTAGAATTCTTGGTGGTAGAAAAATATATGAATGCACAAAATAAATAAGATGAAATAGGTGATTAAGCATTTAGTAAATGGGAGCATTATATTGAAGAGAGATTCAATATTGAAGAGAGATTCAAATGAAGTGAAATAGTAAAGGAAGGCTTCAATAATTAAGTCACAGTTTAGCCAGAAAGATAAGAGTAATTTGAAGGAAAGCCTAGGGAGGAATGAGAGACATCTTGCATATGGCCATATACCATATTTTAAACATAGCATGCTCAAAGGGAAATTAATTTCCCTTCCCACTTGAGAGGTAGAAAACTTTATCTATAATATAGATATCTACTACAATTTTAACTTTTAGCAATACAAAATTGTTTAAACTAACTTTGTTGTTTTAAAAAATCTCACATGGTCCACATAACATAGAGCTTATCCATGGCACTTACTATCAAAATTTTGGCACCATCACCTTGCCTGTCATGCCAATAGCCCCTACTGAAGGAACATGCTCCTCCCACAGCCCTGCTGCCCCTGGGCTGCTCAAAGTTTAAGCAGCTAGGCTCTGAATAGTATAGATTGAGTCTTCTTCATCTTTCTACCTTCTTCCTAATTACAATTTCTTTAAGTAAGGATCGGTACCTGATCCAGGGGCAGCGAATACAAATTTGTGACTTGGATTTCTGTGAAAAACTGCACCTGAGGTTTTAGTTATTACTGAGACAATATTGTTTCTTCTCTTGAAAGACTTGTGAAAACAATTATGTACAAAGAAGAGAATTATGCAGTTCAAGAAGACTAGGGAATGGAGTTACATTGAATTATTTCAGAGTATCTGATTGAATCTTTATATATTTCTGTCACTTGCTCTCTGCAACTGACTTAGACCACAAATGATGCTTCTTGCTCCAAAATCAATGAAGTTTGTGCCTATGAGAGTTTCTGTACTTGGATTACATGAATTTGCATTTCACTTCCTCCACATGCATACATACCTTGGCCCCTTTACTTTAGCTGTCTTTGTGATATCTGCTTGATATAAAGGGTTTGTTGGTGGTTGGTGGTAAGTGCTGTCAGATAGAGTCTGACTCATAGTGACCCTCCTAGGGTTTTCAATGGCTGATTGTTTTGGGATTGCTTTGGGACTGGATTGCCAGGTCCTTCTCCCATTTTTGCAGTGCTGGGTATTGAACCTGGGTCCCCAGACAGTATGGAGCAGCACTTTACCAATTAAGCTTTACCCCAGCCCATAAAGGGTTTACTAAGCTTCTAATCCAGGTTTTGAGGACCTTTCTTTGTCATTCTTCCTCCATCTAAAATAATTCCTATTCTCTTAATCTTCCCTTCACA
This sequence comes from Pedetes capensis, assembly GCA_007922755.1. Classification (NCBI taxonomy): domain Eukaryota; kingdom Metazoa; phylum Chordata; class Mammalia; order Rodentia; family Pedetidae; genus Pedetes; species Pedetes capensis. The sequence continues at coordinate 38,037 of VMDO01014283.1, read as the reverse complement.
TTACCTAGCGAACATGTATTTATTTATCCTTTAGGACTTAGTTCAGATGTACAGTCCTGGTGAAGCTTGTCTAACCATTCCAAAGATGCTTAATTTGCTTTCTTTAAGACCCCACTTATACTGTAAGTCATTTCCATTCTATTGCACTGTATTGTATTGCCAGTAAATATCTTTTTTTCTACCACACAGTAAAGTTTTTGAGAACAAGTACACTATTCAACTCATTTTTATATCTCTGAGACTTACAAAACACTGTCTGACTCATTGTAGACACTCTGAAAAAGTGAATAAAAGTGCCAATGCCTTTAAAACAATCCAATATTTGAAAGCTGGCTAGTAAGTAGGTTACAAGACATAACAATTTTTTATGACTTCATTGGAAAGATTACTTGCCATGATAGAGGATTTTTGACAATAAAAGAGTAATTTATGCATGAATGAAAGTTATTAAATAGTTTATCACATGAAATTTATCAAATGAATACTAAGTTAAGATAGAGGATTATGTGACTTGTTGAAATAATTAGAATAAATTCAGTGATATAGGGTTCATAGGGGAATACGATACAATAAAGAAAATGTTTTGAGTTGTGTTTGGGAGAATAAAATGTGAAAAAGTTATCACCGCCAATTTATATTCTGTTAAAACTTATTAAACTGTCAGGTTTATGGCAGGAAGAGAGTAGATAACAGATTCATCAGATTCTCTTGAATGATATTAATGTATTTGTAACACTTCAAAATAGCCCTAAAAATTAAATATTGTAAACCAGTGTTAAACTATTCTAAGAAACTTATGAAAATAACAATGAGATCCAAACTGTGACTAAAAGTAGCCATTTTATATTGTGAAAGAAATTGTTTTAGAAGTTCTAATTAAAATTTTATTTACTATCAAAAGGTCAAATATATTCTCCATGACTACATATAGAGAATGTTGTAGAGAGACTACTTTTATAAAGTTTAGGAAACCAAAATGCTAAACCGTGAGGTTAACATGTGTCTAAAATTCCTTAACTGCTCAGCCCCTTCCAATACTCTCAAAAGCCTTCTTCATATAACCTTGTCTCATATTTCATTGCCATGCTTGCCAATCAGTTACAGTCTTTGGCCCCATGTCACTTTCATCCCATTGGATGACTGTCATGGGAGCTGCCCAATGGTGCAGTGCTAATGAGGCAGCTTAAAGAGCAGCTGGGGATGCGCAATTGCTGGATTAGGGTCAAGGCCAAAAGAGAAAATGGATGAGAGAGAGAGTCTGAATGCCTGCCAATAAACTGGGGTTCTATTATCCTACTAAAGCAGGACATTCATTACCATCTATCTATTGCAACATAATCTGGGTTCAGTCAAGCTCGCTCGCTCTCGCTCTCTCTCTCTCTCTCTCTCTCTCTCTCTCTCTCTCCCTTTGGATTTACAATTCATAAACCACAAATGTTCCAAAGAGCGCATTGTCCCTTGTAACCATGTAACCCAGGGTGAGGGAAAAGCATGGCAGAAATGTATGAGCTATGAAAAAGTCCCTAGCGTGAGCACCATCAGGGCTGACACCTTGTTCCTTGGAGCTATGACATAGTTGCAGGCACAATGCCAAAATAGTTTTGCATCTCTCTGGAGCCAGTGTGCTCATTAAGGAAAGATAAAATAAAAAGTCCTCATTTATCCTTTTCAAAAATCAAATCCTAATGCAAACAGCCAGCATCTCCATGATAATTTCCTGTAGTCATTGGTGAGATTACTGCACAGGGACAGGACTAGAGTTTATTTTTCCTTGAACACATGACCCCTACATATTTTAGGCCAAATTCTTCCATGTCACTGAAGATAATCTATTCTGTCATTTTTCAGTAGGTTTGTGTTATTTCGACACATGAAATTTACATGTAGAAAATCTTTGCATGTTGAGCCAGATGTGGTGATGCATGCCTGTAATACCGACACTTGGGAAGCTGAGGCATGTGCATTGACACATATTCAAGGCCAGCCTGGTTTATATAGCAAGTTCTGGGTCAGCCTGGCCTACACAGTGAGACTCTGTCTCAATAAATAAATAAATAAATAAACAAACAAACAAACAAACAAACACATAGAAAATTGCTGCATGTGTTTCATATATATATATATGTCTTCTTATAAATAGGATAAATGTATCTTTGTCTTCTTCTCTCCTTGTGCCTCTACTGATCTGTTTCAATCATACCCCCTATTATCTTTTGGATTCAGTGCAAAAGCCTACTTGCTATCTGAACTAATGAAACCATAGTGTTATCATCTATAGTGCTACTCATTTAAAAAGACAAATGAGCCTGGTAAAGTGATAGCAAGGACAGTAATTCAAAGCAAATTAATCAAGACACAGTAAGAATTGTTGTTGTTGTTAGGTGCCGTCGAGTCGAGTCCGACTCATAGCGACCCTATGTACAGCAGATTGAAACACTTGCCGATTCTGGGCCAGGCAAACCATCTTATTTATCTTTAAGCCCATTGTTGCAGACACTGTGTCAATCCATCTGGTGGAGGGTTTTCCTCTTTTCCGTTGACCTGCCACTCTTCCAAACATGATGTCCTTCTCCAGGGATTGTTCTCTCCTGACTACATGTCCAAAATATGTAAGACGCAGTCTGGCCATTTTTGCTTCCAAGGAGCACTCTGGCTGTACCTCTTCTAGGACAGATCTGTTGGTTCTTTTGGCAGTCCATGGTATATTCAATAGACGTCTCCAGCACCACAATTCAAAAGCATCAATTCTTTTTCTGTCTCTCTTGTTCAATGTCCACCTTTCACAACCATATGATGCGACTGAAAATACCATGGCATGAGTCAGACGCACCTTCGTCTTCAAGTTAAATAGTAAATTCAGAAAAAGAAAATTTGCATATTACCTATTTCAATTTGACTGATAATGGGAGGCTAGGTACCTTAGGTCATGTGGCTTGGCATCTTCACACTCTTACCAAAAGATCAGTTCTACAAGTCACAGATTAAAAGACTAAATATACAACTGTAGTCCTAATAGGCTTCACTATGATGGACTTAAAAGGGAGGTTTTATGTTGTACTTTTCTGGGGATTGAATAGTTCAATCCTCATTGGCTTTCATTCCTCAGGCACTTATGTTTCATAAAGTACATGACTGTTCCATATGCCATTGCCTATTGTAGATTTGCTACAATTCCTCTTCTATTTATTCCACTTATACTTGACAGACAGATTGTCTTATGATTAAGATTGTGTTGTTTTGACTTTAAATTTTCACCAGCACAGGTATTTCAAATGGCCATACAAACTATAGTAAGCAACTATTAACCTCTGATTCTTCCAAGCATTCAATAAATATGTTTGCAAAATGCAAAGTATATATTTCCTTATCTCTTAGAAACCTAGAATTGTCTCTTAATAAGTTCAGAACGTTTAATACTATGGTTTAATATAACACAATAATGACTGATAACTACCAGTATAAAACCATTTTCTGATAAGCAATTTCTACAAACACAAAACTATCTTTACTGAATGCATAAAGTGCTAAATACTGATTGTGTGTGTGTGTGTCTGTGTGTGTGTGTGTGTAAAATGTGTTAATATTCCTTGTTGTTTAAAATAGGTGATTCTTTCTACTTAAATGTGATTGATCTGTGGATCAATGGTCTAAAAAAATACCTATTATTAATGTTAATGCAACCTATATTGTCTTTTCATTATATAGTATTCACTCATGAATTTGCTAATTGTGAGGATGTGCTATTTTACTCAAACCTGTGAAATCTAATTTTATTATAACATATTGGCCCTGACTAATAACATTGTCCACCTAAGTATTTAGAAATGGTATTTTTTTTCAGATTTATAAAGATTGCTTTAGCAAGGTGAACTTTTCCATTTTTAATTAGCTCATGAAACAAAATACTACTTTGACTCATGTTTACTTCCTAAGAAATATGGAGTGTATTAATTAAACGGTGAGGACATTATGATATTCTCAAAAAAATACTTACCTAGATTAATTGAATAGAAATATGAAGGCAGAGAGACCAAAGGGAAGGGGAGAGAGGGAAAAAAATTATAAAGCCTCAAGTAATTTCTAAATGATTCTGTCATTGGAAGGTTCCTTTATTGGGATGATATGCTTGGTAAAGAGAAAGGAAATTTATACATAGAAGCTGGGTGTGGTCTTAATCATCCAGCACAATGGAGATAGGGAGGAGACCCTTGTTCTCTGTAGGTAATTTCTAGGTGAAGAACAAAGTTGCCAATGATGTTGGGTGTTACCTACAGCAAAGACTGAAAGATGAAGCTTGGACATGTTGTGCATAGCATTTTTTTAGTATGATTCCCCACAGGACCCATAATGTCTTTAATAAAATTACAAAAGCCATGATATGCCTAGCAAATTTATATACATTCAGTGAAGGAGCTGAATTCATTATAGATGAAAATCAATCTAGTGTCTAGATGAGAAGAAAAATGGTCTACAGCTACAGCTCACTCTCAGGTACACTAATATGCTAAGATGTCACCTGTCCTTTCAAACATAACCACAATACTCAGCACAGTTGGCTATTGCATGTTTGCCAAATGCCATTATATTTTGGTAATCACACTGGGAATAATAATAATAATGGTACATATATATATATATATATATGCACATATATATACCCACATGTACAGAAACACACACACACACACGTATAATTTTATTATGGAACAGGTAGTGTGGTATCCTGCTTTTCATACATTCTCACATTTAATACTCAACACATACCTTCTCTATGAAGAAAGTATTATCCTACTTTTTTTTCTCAAAGAGAAAACTAATGTTTAAAGAGGATTTAAGTGATTTCCCTATATCACCCAGCTATTAAATTGTGGAGCTGAAATCCAAATCCAGGCAGTCTGGCTCCACAGGCCTGGCTTTTAACCATTGAACTAGACCGCTAGGGAAGGAAATGCTAATGTGCTCCCCTAAGCATTGTATTTCTGCCAGGGAATGACTTTAATACCAAGAGACAAATGGTCTTTTGGAATGAGGCCTTAATGGGAGAAGAGCAAATAGAAACTTTGAAATAAAAAGAATGATGACCACAAACAGAAACATGTTTAAACACTACACTTTTTTCATCAAATGTTTACCCACTCAGCTTTTAGGAGTTCCTATGCACACCTGTAGAATTTACACACCTTAAGTTGGCATATATTTCAGCTGACATAATATCCCATTTTCCAACCCTTCTTTTCACTTGTTTCTAGTGGGCTCTCAAGAAATAAATACATAGACAAATTATTTTCCTATACATGCTAGAATCTTACATGCAGATGCAGATATAAATCATTTTCCCCTAAAATTCTAATTTAATGTTATGATTTAGATAACATTTAATGGGTCAGGAAAGAAAATGTGCATTTATACATATGTACTCTTTCTACCTCAATACATTCCCCTTACCCTTGCATGAAATAATCATTTTTGTATGTAAATGCAAAAGGGTTTTATTTAAAAAATAGCTATAAATAAGTAGAAACAGGCATTAAACCCCAAAAGCTTATAAATGCTTTTTCTTTCTGTTAGTAAAAATAAAAATATTTTGTTATTTTAATAATTGTTTCCCCCTCAGCTCATTAAAATATTTCTGAAAGTCTTCCAGAACTGTTTTATATCTGCAACACCCCACTCCCAAATTTTCACAAATGGTGACATAATGGGCACTGGTAATCAGAGTTGAAATGGAGAAGGTAAATGAAAAGTGCTCTGTAAATCCGTCTTGATATTGTTCTGCTGCTTTTATATGTCCATGGTGGGTTGAATTCATTCCTGCAGGAGCTTATCCTGCCAGATAAAAACCACAATCAAGTTGAAGACCAAAACAAATGGCTCTCACAGGAATGCCAAAATGGAAATTAGGGAGACTTCGGCAGATTACGCCCTTGCACAATCCAATGCTGGCAGTACATCCTTGATGGCATGTGCATTTTTATCTTGGCAAATGGGAGGTGTATATTGCCCTTTAACATTCTCCCAAAATAACTGGCAGTCAACATAATGATAATGCTTTCTAGTTGACTGGATTCAACTAACAATCCCCTTACTTGTTCACAGTGTTTCACTAAAATGGCTTATCTTTTCCTTCTTGTTCATGGAGTGATTCTCAGGGATAAGAATGTGGAAAGATATCATATTCCTGAGCAGAAAAGTATTCTGAACTATCCACTAAATGAATATGTCATCCTTCCATGTTATCTCATTTTGCTTATAATGTTACAAAGCTTGCGGTATTTTTATTCTTTTTTGTTTTTTAATCAATGAAATAAAGATGTTCCTTAGGCATTCATCTACTTCTTTTTGTGGAACATAGAAATTGTTTTGACATATACATATGTGCGTAGGTGCAATTTTACTCTGTCAATAATGTCAGCAGCTGTACCACACTGTGTCTGATCTCATCAGATCTCAGAAGCTAAACAGGGATGGACCTGGTTAATACTTGGATGGGAGACTGCTTGAGAACACCAGGTGCTGTATCCCTGGGAGAAAGACCCAGTAACTCACTCACAAAACACAATCAGTCATTGAAAACACTATGAAAGGCAGAGAAGCATAATATTTCATCTGTTGTACATAGGGTCGCTATGAGCCAAACCACCTAAGAAAATATAATGTCTAACTCTTGGGAAAAATAATTTAAATATTATTTACTCCTACATTTATAAATAATTAATAAATATTTCTTATTTATTTATTGTATCATGGTAAGTATATATTGTATCTTAATAAATAAATAGCTTACTGATATTTATCTATAATTTTTTGAAATATTTATCTACAATTGTTAGAACATGTTGTGGTTGTTAGGTGCCGTCGAATCAAGTCCGACTCATAGCGACCCTATGTACAACAGATCGAAACACTCGCCGATTCTGTGCCAGGCAAACGATCTTATTTATCTTTAAGCCCATTGTTGCAGAAACTGTGTCAATCCATCTGGTGGAGGGTTTTCCTCTTTTGCGTTGACCTGCCACTCTTCCAAACATGATGTCCTTCTCCAGGGATTGCTCTCTTCTGACTACATGTCCGAAATATGTAAGATGCAGTTTGGCCATTTTTGCTTCTAAGGAGCACTCTGGTTGTACTTCTTCTAGGACAGACTTGTTGGTTCTTTTAGCAGTCCATGGTATATTCAATAGACGTCTCCAGCACCACAATTCAAAAGCATCAATTCTTTTTCTGTCTCTCTTGTTCAATGTCCAGCTTTCACAGCCATAGGATGCCACTGAAAATACCATGGCATGAGTCAGACGCACCTTCGTCTTCAATGTGACATCTTTGCTTTTCAATACTCTACAGAGATCTTTTGCCACAGCTTTTCCTAGAGCAATGCGTCTTTGGATTTCTTGACTGCTGCTTCCATGGGTGTTGATTATAGAGCCAAGCACAGCAAAATCTTGGACAACCTCAATCTTTTTTCCATTTATTGTGAAGTTGCGTGCTGACCCAGTCGTAAGGATTTTTGTTTTGTTGATGCTTAGTTGTAACCCATATTGAAGGCTATGATCTTTGATCTTCATCAGTAAGTGTTTTAAATCCTCTTCATTTTCAGCAAGCAAAGTGGTGTCATCTGCATAATGCAGGTTGTTAATGAGTCTTCCTCCAATCTTGATACCACATTCTTCCACATAAAGTCCAGCTTCTCGGATTATTTGCTCAGCATATAAATTGAAGAGATAGGGTGATAGTATATAGCCCTGACGCACACCTTTCTCAACTTTGAACCACTCAGTGTTTCCCTGTTCTATTCGAACCAAAGCCTCCTGGTTCATGTACAGATTTCTCATGAGCACAATTAGTTGTTCTGGTATTCCCATTTTCCGAAGTGTTATCCATAATTTGTTATGATCCACACAATCAAATGCTTTTGTGTAGTCAATAAAACATAGATAGACATCTTTTTGATATTCTCTGTTTTCAGCTAATATCCACCTGACATCAGCAATGATATCCCTAGTTCCCTGCCCTCTTCTGAATCCCGCTTGATTTTCTGGTAATTCCCTGTCTATATACTGCTGCAGTCGCTTCTGAATGATCTTTAGTAGAATTTTGCTGGTGTGTGATATTAATGATATTGTCCGATAGTTTGCACATTCAGTCGGATCCCCTTTTTTGGGAATAGGCACAAATATGGATTTCTTCCAGCCAGTTGGCCAAGGAGCAGTTTTCCAAATCTGTTGGCATAAACATGTTAACACCTCCAGTGCTGCATCTGTTTGTTGAAACATCTCTATTTGTATCCCATCAATTCCTGGAGCTTTGTGTTTTGCCAGTTCTTTCAAGGCAGCTTCCACTTCATCCTTCAACACCACTGATTCCTCTTCATATGCAACCTCTTGAAATGGTTGGTCATCTTCCAATTCTTTCTTGTATAATGACTCTGTGTATTCTTCCCATCTTCTTTTGATGTTTCCTGCATCATTTAATATTTTCCCTGTAGAATCTTTCACTATTGCCACTCGAGGCTTGAATTTTTTCTTCACTTCCTTAAGCTTGAGAAACACGGAGCGTGTTCTTCCCTTTTGGTTTTCTGCCTCCAGCTCCTTGCACATGTCATTATAATATTTGTTTTTGTCTTCTCGAGCTGCCTTCTGAAAACTTCTGTTTAGTTCCTTAACTTCATCATGTCTTCCTTTTACTTTAGCTGCTCAACATTCCAGGGCAAGTTCTACTGTCTCTTTTGACATGTAATTTGGTCTTTTCTTTTTTTCTTATCTTTTTAAGAACTTTTTGCTTCCTTCTTGAATGATATCTTTTATGTCATGCCACAACTCTTCTGGTCTCCTGTCATTTGTGTCTAATGCATTAAACCTATTTTTGAGGTGGTCTCTGAACTCAGGTGGGATATACTCAAGGT
>VMDO01014283.1:0-29038 GCA_007922755.1 Pedetes capensis | reverse complement strand
TTGTTTTCACATTTTGTACAGAGCTTTTCCATCGTCTCTTTCCACATATGTAGTCAATTTGATTCCTGTATATTACAGCTGGTGAAGTCCATGTGTATAGTCTCCGTTTATGATGTTGAAAAAATGTGTTTGCAATGAAAAGGTCATTGGTCTGACAAAATTCTATCATGTGATCTCCAGCTTCATTTTTTGTCACCAAGACCATATTTTCCAACTACTGGGCCTTCTTCTTTGTTTCCAACCTTTGCGTTCCCATCACCAGTGATTATCAGTATGTCTTGATTGCATGTTTGATCTATTTCAGATTGCAGAAGCTGACAAAAGTCTTCCTTTTCTTCATTTGTGGCCTTAGTGGTGGGTGCATAAATTTGAATAATAGTCATATTAACTGGTCTTCCTTGTAGGCGTATGGATATTATTCTATCACTGATAACATTGTATTTCATGACAGATCTTGAAATGTCTTTTTTGATGATGAATGCAACCCCATTTCTCTTTAGTTTATCATTCCCAGCATAGTAGACCATATGATTGTCTGACTCAAAATGGCCTATGCCGGTCCATTTTAGCTCACTGATGCCTAGAATGTCAATGTTTATGCACTCCATTTCTTCTTTAACTATTTCTAATTTGCCTAGATTCATACTACGTACATTCCATGTTCCAATTATTAATGGATGTTTACAGTTGTTTCTCCTCATTCTGAGTTGTGCCACATCAGCAAGTTGAGCATCCTGGTGCTTTACTCCATTTCCATCATCACAGTAGACTCCACTTGGAGGAGGCAACCCTTCCCCAGTAGTCTTTGGAGTGCCTTCCAACCTGGGGGCCTCATTTTCAGGCATTATACCTGACAGTGTCTCTTTGCTATCCATAGGGTTTTCAATATCCAGTTGTTTTGGGATGGCTCGCCAGGTCCTACTCCCTAGTCTGTCTTAGTTAGAACATAGAAAGTGTTTATAATAGATACCACTGAAGAAAAATACTATTATCCCTGTGTTAGTAAGAATGAACCAAGAATTAACAAAGTTAGAAAAACTGTGTAGAGTCACACAATGATTTCAGATCCAGCAATATGGATCTACAGTTTGTGCTCTTCCTCACCATGCTACAGTGATACAGAATGTATAAAAGTCTGGTTGACAGAAGCAATTCATTCAAATTAAATTGTCAGGATAACAGTGACTAAAAAAGAAATTACATTGACTGTTTTACTTAATGGATTATTTACACAGAGCCAATAATCAGTCTAATAGTAAATGCTATAGCTCCATTTATTGACAAAGCAAATTATTACTTCTTTCAAAAATTTGGTTAAGCCAAGAATGAGATATCAACCAAAACACAACAAAAACTGAAGATATACCAGCATGTATAATTTTCACAACTCTTTTAGATCTTACGTCTTCTAGAGATATTCTGTTAATGCAAAGTGGGGGAATTATTTCTGAATCAATGCACCAATTTTGTCATCAGTATCAGATACAAATATAAGAACATTAAGACATGAAGATATCACAACCACTTCATCTTATAAATGGAGAATATGTATGAAGTTGGGGTTTGAAAAACAGGTGAAAAAGTTAAGAAAGTATAAGGGACATGAGGTAGACAATCTAGTAAGGCTGGAATTTGTCTTAGTTATCTTACTCTTTTGAAAGCATAACCAGTGAATTGCAGGTACAAATCTGACAGAGCCAGTAGCCATGATGCTATTATAATACTTTGAGCATGAGAAAGTAGAGGGCCTGGCATAGAAGAGTAGCATAATCCCTCTGTTCTTACTTGGCTCTATTCTGTTATTTAATTTTGTATTATTTTATGTTGTTTAAATCGGCACAGTGGTACATGCCTATAATCCCAACAGTTTGTGAGGCAGAGGCAGGAGGATAGCTAGTTAAAGGTCACTGTCTGCATGTATTGTTCAACTTAGCAAGACCTTGACTCAAAGTAAAACATTAAAATGGGCTTGAGGTGCACCCCAGTGGTAGCATAATTGCAAAGTATGTCCAAGGCCCTGGTTTCAATCCCCAGATGTCAAAATGACAAAATAAGATAGGTTTTATTTCTATTCCTTGCTATTTAATATTGTTGTGGTAGAAAGAAAAACAGGATATTTGGTTGCAAATTATCCAATCTAATTATAATCAAATTATTGGTACTGACTTGTTGACTTTAGGAGAAACATGGTGTTCTCTATGGTTCAAGTTTCTCAGCTTTCCAATGGAGATGAGAATCAGTTCCTTACATGCCTCTAAGGGTCATCAGACAGTAACATGAAATACAATTATGCAATTCATTCCAACTTTTACCACCCTGCTCTTCCAGCCTTGACAAGAAAACATATTGACGTTTCACCATTTGATTGTTAATAATTGTTCACATTGTTGACGATCACATGGAAATTTACAAAGTGCTTTTCAATGCACTTCAAAATTCTCAAAAGCACAGTAGGTGAAGATAATATGCTTCTCCCATATTTCTATATAAATTTTAATCTTCTTGCTGCCCCCTCACCAACTTCTAAGCATGTTGACTCAAGGTGTCACATCCCTGATACACCTACTCTAGAAGTCTTAGACTTGGGCAGGCATACAAGCAGTTAATGAGAAAAAATATGATGTAGCTTCCAGGAACAGATTGAATAACAAAAAAGACAGAACTAGATACACAGGCAAATTAACATAAGAATGTTTAAATAATAGAATAATAAGAATATTCATGTTTGATGTCTTCCTTTTTTTCATTGCACATACCTGGTCAGCCACTAGGTAGAAGCCTTCCAAATGCTTCTACACCAACATGTTCATTTAGTGCATTCCCTCAATAGTGACTCAAATTAAAACCTGGACATTATTTTAATAGCTATATTGTTCATCTTCAAAATAGGTTTTAGTGAATTTTCATTATCAAAGAACACAGTTCAGCTGGGCGCAGTGGTGCACACCTGTAATCCCAGCAGCTGAGGAGGCTGAGGCAGGAGGATCTCAAGTTCCAGGCCAAAGGCAGCCTGTGCAATATAACAAGACCCTGTCTCAAAATAAAAGGTAAAAATTTCTCTAGGGTGTGGCTCAATGCTAGAGCACTTACAAAGCATGCATGAGGTCCTGGGTTCAACACCCCAACCCCTCCCATGTAACACACACACACACGCATGCACGCATGCACACACACACACACACACACACACACACACACACACACAAGAACACAGTTCTGTCTCCTAAGAACTGAAATTTAAGCACCTCCATTCTGAATCCAGGAATCTGTTCAGCAGTCCTGAAGATAATAAATGGGTAGGAAAGCTAATTATGCACATTTATTTCCACTGTGTGCAATAATATCCTGTTGATAGTTTGAAATCTTTTATGGTAGGAAAATTTATACCCCCAAAACGAATTGGTGCTATCAAATTTTCTTTCACCTGAGAACTTGTTGGTAAACATTCTTCTACATACCACTGATTCTGCTCTTAATTCCACTATCACCAAATTTATTATGTATATTTGATATAACCAAAGTCTGTGCTTCTTCTATCATCTTGTGATGCATTTCCTACATATTTTGACCAGGTGAAAAATCATGATTCTTTAAGGGATGGGAAATTTTTTTAGTAGAATTTTTTTTTTCTTTTTAGAAACATGTCTTACATGTTATCTCTAAGGAAAAAAAAAAGATTATTTATCATTCCAGGCCAGGTTGCAGTACCATCTGCTCTCAATGCACACTTTATTTTTTCAAAGTTGAAAAATAATTCCATTCTCCTCTGCCTTCCTATGTATTATTTATATTTGATTTATAACAACATCTCACTTAGCATTATTTTTATCTTTATTTTTCTTGCTATACTCTAAATTTTATGAGGGCAAAGTTTGCATCTTGTACATGTTCATTCCTATACTGCTTCACTTAATGTGTGGCATATGAAAAAGTCTCAGTAAATCAATGTATGTAAAAGGGTAAATTGTTGTTGTTGTTGTTAGGTGCTGCCGAGTATCATTTCACTGGCCTCATCTTTTCAGTTCTTCCATTTCTTTCCCTTAAATCTGCTAACTTTTATCAAGGAGCATTGAAAAGTTCTTTGAAATTGGAAAAAAAATACATCTCACTTCATGACATTATATGATTGAATATGAATATACAACTAAATGCCAAATAAGTCAGAGAGTTTGCTTTTGAATGACAAGAAGGCAAAAAAAAAGAGAATAAAATGCTAAAATAGCTCTTGAATTTCAGATATTTTTCCAAGGAAAAGAATGCAAACCAACATGGTTTTTATAGCAAATATCCTTAAAGTTCAATGAGAGAGAAAATAATTGTTGTTGTGTTATTAGGTGCCATCAAGTTGAGACAGAAAAAATACCACTGGGAAAAATCTGTTCTGGAGAAATCTTTACTGAAATACTATTTTGGGAGTAAGAAAAGCATTTGCATGATAAAATTGCCCTAATAACTGTATATTGTACCTCATATTCTTGGTTTGAAAACAAAGCCAAGGAATCTCAATATTATTTTCTTCTTGTTTTGTTTTCTTATTAACATAAGAGTACTCCAGAATTTACTGAAAACTCCTGTTCCCCCAAATGCTTAATATTTAAGAAACTACCTGAGTGAGCTCAAATTTAGTATTTTTAAAGTTGCAAAATATATACCTCACTCACTGTTTTCTGAGGCAAAAGGGTTTTATCACTTACAACATCTTAATTTCTCCCAAAAGATTCCATAAACATGTTCAATCAGTAGCCAGTTGAAAGAATCAATTCACCGGGCCACATAGTGGATGTCACTGACTTCCCATTAAAAAGCAGCTGCCTGTTTTTATTAAAATGATCTTTGTTAGTTCCAGTGTTACAGAAATGTGCCAAAGGTACAGTGGTCATGGCTTTAATGTCTCTCTGCTTTATCCTGCTTTCTAACCACATATTCCCCTTAACTTCGATAAACTGTGCATTACACAAGCCCTTGCTGACAGAGGAAATGAACTAAAAGAGATTCCTGCCAGATCAGCAGAAAAATATTCACACAGCTGGAAAAAGAATAATCTGAAATGTATACACATTACACTAATTGTATTTTGTAATATCACCCTTCATAGGAAGGACAATAGTGTTAACACTTAACATTTTACATAACGAACATTAAGAGACAGGCTCCTGTGGGTTGCTTTAAGGGGAAGGAAGAGGAGATTTTTAAATTCAGGCTGAGTGTTGATATTTCGTTGATGTAATTATAGAAGAAAAAAATTTCTACAGTCCTGCTCTTTTACTTACAGAACAATTTCCTTAATACTGTCCCAGATTGTAAGAGTCAGCAGATATTAGCTCCATGCTGTGGAAAACCATCCTGGGAAAAGGTCACTCCCCTACAATACTACAAAGCAGGGAAGAACCTGTAGAATTGCATAGAGAGAAGAGTCAAGGTAATTGACACTGTGCATTCTATTCCAGAACTGAATGTTGATAATTCCAAGTAGGTTAGTTAGCTTAAATATACACGTGTAGAAGAAACATATAATTCGTATATGTGTAGTAGGAGGTGACAGTACTATAAACTAAATGTATCGATATTTTATTCATTAATAAGATGTATAGTACTTTAAAAGTATTATAGTAATTATGAGTTGGTAGAAGCAGCTACATTTTTTGAAGAGCTCTTATGTCAGGCATTATACCATCATGCTTCTTCAATTAACTCATTTAACTTTCAAAACTACCCGACACAAGTAGATACTATTTCTCTTATTATACAGCTGAGGAAACTGAGGCTGAGAAGCCTAGCACTTTTCTCAAAAATCTCAAAACTAGTAAGAGTATCACAAGCAACTAAAATCAGGATTTTTGAACCCCAGGAATTTGTTTCTTGGCCACTGAATTAAATATGGCAAAATATCAATAAAATTGAAAATTAAATTATATTAAAACTTTGATAAAAATTATAAATATATCCACACATTTATGCACTATAAACATTCGCTGTTTTCATTTTTCATTCAGGCATTTGAATATTTAGAATAGAATTTTCCAAAGTGTGCTTCTTTAGATGAGAACTATTCATGTTATTTGTAAATATTACAAGAAAGCTCAATACATTGTCAAATGAGTGTGGGTTAAATTTAAGAAATTTTATTGCAAGAATCACTTCTTGGTTCACAGTGTGGATTTTGATTCTCTAAGAAGAGAAATGAAATAATATCATTTAATAAATCTATTGCTTGCTATAGTGCTTCAGATAGTAATATTACCTCATTTAACTCCATAGGCTTATGAGTTCAGTTTATCATCATCATTTAACAGATAAAGAAGGAAATGACTACACATGTGAAACAAATTGTTAAAATTACAAAACTAGGTTGTAACTGATGTCTGCCTGACCCCAGACCCTAGCTGCCTTACCTACTATGATATGCTATGTTGCTATTTTTTATTGTAAAAGACCTTAATTTTGGTTTTTTTTCCATCTAAAATACCCTTGGAATCACCAGTGTAGGTAATTAAAATATGGTTTTGTAATGGAACATCCTGTGTGTAATTACTACTTTGTCAATATCTGCCCCCCCCCTCTTGTTTGTAAGCTTTCTGGCAATTTTTGTTGTTGTCAGGTGGGACCCATCATATTTGTATTCTTGGTTCCTAGGAAGAGTTCCAAATTCACATAGACAATGTCACTGCTAACCCCCTTAGAAAACTTCTAGAGATGGAAACAAGGAAATAAGTAAAAGGAAATCACATCTTTATCATACCCCGAATCTTGAGAATATATGTAATAGGCTACACTAATTAGAAAATATGTAAAAACATGACAAAATCAAAAGTATACATTATCATTCTTACCAGTAATTGGTATTTCAAAACTATGTTTATGGTCAAAATAAATCAATATTTCTTGCTAAAATCCATGAGAATGTGAAGAGGGCATCTTAGTTAGGAATTAGGTATTTCAGATCCAAATTCTACCTCTTCAACTTTTGTTTGTAGCAAGTGTCCAAAGTATTAAGCTTCATTTTCCTGATTTCTGAATGGTCTAGTTACTTTTCTTGCAGGTTGTTCCAAAAATTTTTAAATGAGATAAACCACCTAGAATAGTCGCTAGAATGCAATATTCTCCAAAAGAAAAACAACCTTTATTCCACTTGACTTTCAGTACTGGTAGATTCAAATGGTTCATTTGTGAAGACCTAATTTACTTGCGAAGGAATTGGGTCATGTAAATAGGCATAACCATAATCTTCTACACAGAGTTTCCTTCTGAATCTATTCATTTCTAAGGCATTCATTCCTCATTTTTAAAATCTGCTGATGCTAGAAAAAAATGGATGCACTTTCAGACAGTATGATGGTACCGAGACCATTCATCAGGACCCTCAGTAATTTCTCCAACAATCTGAAAATTGACTTCAGAGGTTTCCTTCATCTAGATATAAACTTAAGAATATTGAGACCTATTAGATTGTGATATGTGAGACAAAAGAGACTAGCAATTGTTCATAAACCAGATAAATGCTGGAATAAGTCTGTTGCTATGTCTAATAGAGAAGAGGCCTTTCTGACATGTCATTGCTAAATGTTCTACTTTACAAGACTGACACTGACAAAAGTCATTCACTATTCTCAACAGGATCAATACTAAATGGGATTTACTGCTCAGCTTGGTGCTTAGTGCATGAATCTGCTGAAATTAAAGCTGGAGAGTACAGTCCTAACACTGGAAATTTTCCTTTTATTGTTCGGAGGAGGTAATGAAATACATTCATTTTAAGGGTGATATAGAAAGCAAATTGTTTTTTCACCATAACTATCAATGTTATTATTTACTCATGTATTCATTTCTAAACTATGTATTGTGCTTACTATGTAGAAGGCAATTTGAGAACTGAAAGATTAGATGACACGTAGATCCTCCCTCCAAGGGTTTATAATCGATTAGAGAAAAATAAATATGAACATAAATAAATTAATTTCAGGATTGAAAGTGTTAGTTGTTAAAAAGATACAATGATAGAGGTTTAGGGAGAATTTTCCTTTGACTCAGAAATCATAAAAGGCTTTATAGAAGTTTTGTGTGCAAAATTGGTAGGTATTCCCCAAATATTTCAGTAATTTCCTAGTTTAAGTATTTTGAGAAATGACTTGATCTTTCTGATCTTTGTTGTTGTTTTGTTGTTGTTAGATGCCACCAAGTCGAGTCCAACTCATAGTGACCCTCTAGTCTTTAGGGAAATTTTTTGTATGTTTTCTTTTACTTATAAATATTGGTGGGATACAAAGTAATGTCATTTACTATATCCATTGTTGTTAGGTGCCATCGAGTTCTTATCCAACTCATAGCAACCCTATGTACAACAGAGGAAACACTACTGTCAGTGCTTCTCTGCTATTTATAGTGTTTTTAATGGCTGATTGTGTTTTTTGGGAGTGGATTTCCGGGTCCTTCTCCCAACTATACCCATTATACAACTTCAAATCACTTTTGCTTACACACTTATCATTTTACATATTTTGCAGAACAGTATAAAGAAGAAAAAAGTAGGAAATTTAATTAATGTACAATGAAAATCATATGCAATCATAGGTTATATTCTCATTGATTTTTCCCTTCCCATTTTTTCATGTATTCACATAGTTGCATCTTAATTTTGAGATTTTCCTCTCCCTTTTTATGCCTCTACATGATTTCCCTTCCCGTTCCCCCTTCCCCATCCTCTGTTCCCATCTGCCAATCCCCTGTCTCCTTCTTTCTGGTATGTTTGTATTTTCCATTCTTAGATAGATATGATTGTTCATTTTTATATACCTAACTGTGTATAATGATTTTTCTTCCTATAAGTTAGATTTACCTCCCACTTATGAGCAAGAACATATGGTATTTCTGAGTCTGGGTTAAGTTGCTGAAAATGATATTCTCCATCTCTATCCATTTTGTTGCAAATGACATAATTTCATTTCTCTTTATTGCTGAGGAATATTCCATTGTATACATATATCACAATTTTTCAATCCTCTCTTCCATTGATGGAAATCTTGGTTGATTCCATATCCTAGCAATTGTGAAGAATGCTACATTAAATATGGAAGTGTAGATGCCCCTGTGGTATGATGACTTATCTTCCTTTGGGTATATTCCCAGGAGTAGTATGGCTGGGTCATATGGCAGTTCTATTCTTAGTTTTCTAAGGTACTTCCATATTGATTTCCAAAGTGTCTGAACTAATTTACAGTCCCACCAGCAGTGTAAGATTTTTCTCCACATTCTCACCAGTATTTGTTATTATTTGTTTTGTTAATCTTAGACATTCTTACTGGAGTTGAGATAGAATCTCAGTGTTGTTTTGATTTGCATTTCCCTAAGGGATAGGGATGGTCTGAGATTTAGCTCAGTTGGTAGAGTTCCACTCTGCAGTCTCTAAGGTCCTGAAATCAATTCCCAGCACCATAAAAATGGGAGGACCAGAGAAGGACATGGCATCCCACCCCTGAGGCAATCCTGAAACAATCAGCCATTGAAAGCCCTGACAGGGTTGCTATGAGTCAGACATGATTCCAGGGTACCTAACAATAACAATGGCTAGGGATATTGATCACTTTTTCTTGTGTTTATTGGCCATTCATATTTCTTCAATTGAAAGCTATCTATTCAGTTCCATTGCCCACTTATTTATTGAGTTGTTTGTTATTATTTTTTATTTTGGAGTTTTATTTTTTAAGTTCCTTGTATATTCTAGAAACTAGTCCTCTGTCAGATAAACATTTCCTCCCATTCTGGGGACTTTAACTTTATTCTGTTGATCATTTCCTTTACTTTCCTGTACTTTGCTTTTTAGTTTTTTTCTTTTTTTTTTTTTTCTTTTTCTCCTTTACTGGTAAATGATGGTGGGGTTTAGAGTAATACAGCATTGGCTTTTAGTTTTAAGTAATCTCATTCATCAATTCATGGTGCAGTTTCCTGGGCAACTAGAGTATTGTTAAGGAAATACTTGCCCATGGCTGTGTGTTGGAGCTTACTCTCTATCTTTTCTTCTAGCAGTTTTAATGTTTCTAGTTTTATGTTGAGCTGTCTGACCCATTTTGAGTTGGCTCTTGTACAGACTGAGAGATGTGAATCTATTTTCATTCTTCTGCAAATGGATATCCAATTTTCCCAGCACTATTTGTTATCTTTAGCCAAAAGTTGCCTGCATACTCAGAAGTCTAGACAATTTTAGCTGTTTTATTCTTGAATTTATCTCTCTTACTTATCTAAAATAGATGAGTATTAAAATTCTAAGAACTTCCATGAAACATCTGGTTAGAATATGAAAACAGAATTATTTGAGGGAACATAATCCATATCTGTATATTCAGAAACAAATATATAAACCCATATAGTCATGAAATGAGTATTTAATGAACATTAATTAAATATTCTAATTAATAAATAGTGTCTATGATAAAAAATGTTGTGATTACTGCTATGTTGGTAATTTTTTTTTTCAGTACTGGGGGTAGAACCTAGGGCCTCACAGTTGCATTCTTTGCAAGTGCTGGACCACTGAGCTGCATGCCCAGCCCACTTTTTTATTCTTTTGAGACAGGGTCTCACTAAATAATGCAGACTACCTCTGGTCATGAACTTGCAATCCTCCTGCCTCTGTCTCCCCAACCCTGGAGTTACAGGCATGAGCCATCGCACCTGGCCTATCTTGGTAATTTTAACATTAGTTTTGTTTTCTGGGAAACTTTATTTCTGTAGAATATTAAGAAATGTTGCTGCCCTCCTCCAAAGATTATATGGTCAAATAAGTTTCAGTGCAAAGAAATTTAAGCAAGCTGCTTTATTGCAGGGATTAGCTTTTGGTCATACACACACACACACACACACACCCCACATTATACAGTTTGTTAGGATATATACACATATACATACCTACATATATATGTGCATAGATAGATTGGTGTGTGTGCTGAGGACTGAACCCAGGGCCTCATGAATGCTAGGCCAGCACCCTAACACTGAGCAACACCTTCAGATTTGTCTGCATATTTTACAGTCCCACTAGCAATATATGAAGGTTCCAATTTTTCCACATCCTCTCAAACACCTGTGATTATCCACCTTGTTTATTTTAGTCATCCTAGTGGGTGTGAAGTCATTATTGTAGTTTCAGCCCATTCTTACAGGACTGAAAATATAACTGGAAATTTTTGAGGAGAAAGATATCATTAAATAGTGTAACTATAGCGTAGAATGAGAAATCAAAAGAATTAAATGTCTTGTAATCACTAACTGTGAATATATTGCTCCTCTCATGCATGCTCAAGAACATATTCAGTTACATAAAGATTATAATTAAACTATGGAGAACTATTGAAAGCTCTGAAATGGTACCATTTTCTTTCTTTTAAAAATTCTAAAAAAATTTTGTAAGTCTAGCTGGATAAAACTAAACTTTTCAATGGATTTGAAAACATCAAAATTTTAAAAGAATTAGAATTTTTTTGTAGATAACTGTAGAAAGTTAATGCAAATGTGTCTCCCAAAAGATTTTTAATCTTTACAATTAGAAAACTTGAATTAAAAAAGTGTTTACATCTGACTCAGTTTGTCACTACGTCCAAACAAAAATTCCATATTTTTTCATGTTGAAAATATATTTTCTTAAGCTGCTTGTGTACCATATAGAAACTTGTTTGTCCAAATATGTATTAATTTCCTGTAGCTGCTGTAACAAATTTCCACAAACCTGGCTGCTTAGAAAAGGACAAATTTATTCTTTTACAGTTTGGGGACCCAGAGTCCAAAGTCTGTTTTATTAGTCAAAATCAAGATATCAGTGGGGCCACATTTCCTCCAGAGACTCCGGTGACTGCCAGTAATTCTTGGCTTTTGGTAGCATCACTTCAGTCTCTGCTGGATGGTTAAATATAACTATCTACATAGCCTTAAATCAGATATATTATTTTGGACCTAGAGATACAAATATTGCTTTTTTTTTTTCAGTACTGGGGGTTGAACCCAGGGCCTTGAGCTTGCATGCTTTGCATGTGCTGAACCACTGAGCTGTACCCCTAGCCCTTTTTTTTTTTTTTTTTTTTTTTTTTTTTTTTTTTTTTTTTTTTTTTTTTTTTTTTTTTTTTTTTTTTTTACTTTTTGAGACAGGGTCTCATTAGTTATGCAGACTGCCTCTGGTCTCAAACTTGCGATCCTCCTACCTCTGCCTCCTGAGTCACAGGGTATTACAGGTGTGCACCACCTTGCCTGGCATACAAATATTACTTTTTAAACTTAGGAGGTAATAAGTCATTCTCCTGTTTTTTGTGGCTTGTTTTCTTAGTCTCAACAAATTTTCTATAATTAATCATACTAGATTAAAAATACTTGACTATGAAAGTTATAATAAAATCTTTTTGAAAATGACACAGAAACTGTAGTAATTATATTATTTCCAGAAACATAATTGCTTATCCTTTCTTTACCAAGCATTGTTCAGTGTTGCTGATGTAAAGCTTTCTAGTGAGCTGGTATTCAATGGGGAGAGAAACATGGAAACAGGTATACAGACTGCAATGTAAGAAGAATTTCAAGGCATACCTGGATGATGCTGAAAGCAAATCAGATTAGCTTGACTGGAAGTATTACTAAGTGACACACATTCTGAAGCATTTTAGACAATCAATATATATGGAGTGAATAAATAGACAATTCATATGTCACAGAGAGATTCTTAAAAATTTGTCTGAACAGGGTATAATTTTACTTCAGTGATAAAATGATATACCTAGGAAAAGAAAAAAAGAGTCCTGGCAAATTGCCAACAGTGTGCGGATTCAAACAGATTAAAGAAAAAATCATCATATTCTTACCACTTAAAAAGTTTGATATATTAGGATACTGAAGACCCTTAAAATTGCTTAATGTCCTAAAGAACTTCAGTTTTTGTGGGTAATGTTGTTGTAGGTGCCATCAAGTCAGTGTCCTACCCATAGAGACCCTATGTAAAACAGGCAAAACAGTATTATTACTGCTTCTCTGCTATTCGTAGGGTTTTTAATGCCTGATTTTTTGGGGGATTTTTTTCTCCCAAGCCTACAGCACCTGGTATTCCCAGGTAGTCTCCCTTCCAAGCACTAACTAGGCCCAACCCTGCTTAGCTTCTGAGATCGGACACGCAGTTACAACACAGTGGTATGGTTTGCAGGTTTTGTGGGTTATAGCTGCTTACAGTTGCTCTATTAGAAATTAAAACTGCATTCTTCAAAAAGGATTTAGTCATTCATTTTTAAAAGCAAATATATTTCTCAATGCCAGTTAAAATAAATGATACATTTTGATTAAAAGAGATATTTTCCAAAAGAAAAAAAAAAAGCTTAGAATTACATTGTTTTATTTTTCTTTGCAAATCTTTTTTGTGTGTGACTTAAGATAGCTAAATCTACATATTTGTTTTTGGATTCTTTTTAAGATAAAGTACATGCAGAAAAATCTATGTTTACCCAAATATTTAACTGGAAAATAATCTCAATGTTTAGCGTAGTTAATAGAGTGCTGCTCTGTTCTCTCTGAGGCCCCAGGTTCTATCCTATGCCCAACACCACAAAAATGGGAGAAAGACCTGGCAACTCATTCCGAAAGCAATCCTGAAACAGCCATTGAAAACCTATGACTAGCAGAGAAGCACTGACATAGTGATGGGCATGGCATGGTGTCAGGGAATGTTTCGTTCTGTTGGAATTGGGGTTTAGCTCAGTTAATAGAGTGCTGCTCTGTCCTTTCTGAGACCCTAGATTCGATCCCTACCACTGAAAAATTAAGAGAAAGACTTGGCAGCTCACTCCGGAGAACAATCCTGAAACAATCAGCCATCAAAAACTCTGAATAACAGAGAAGGACTGACAAAGTGCCAGGCATGGCATAGTGTCGGGGAGTATTTTGTTCTGTTGTACATAGGGTCTCTATGACTTGGCCCTGACTAACAATAATGAAAACATACAAAGAAAATATATCTTTATCCAAATATATAATTAGAAAACAATCTCAATGACTCAGGAGGGAGAGAGAAGGGTTGCAGCTTTTGAGGCCAAAAGCAGCCTGCATAACTTGGCAAGAGCTTGTCTCAAGACAAGAAATAAAAAAGGGGCTGGAGTGCAGTTCAGTGTTAGAGCATTTGCGAATTAGATGCAAGGCTCTGGGTTCAGCCTTCCAATATCTCAAAATAATAATAATAATAATAATAATAATAATAATAATAATAATAATAATACAGTATTATTTGACATAGTTGTGAAATCCTTGATAGTAAATTAAATAACAAATGGTATTTCCTTAAAGATTCGTTGCAAGGTCAGCAGCTAGTTCAGCTTGCAAACTAGACAATTGTGTCCTTCCTTATTTCACTACACAGAATAATAAAAAGAAGCATATTTAAGCACTGAGATTTAATAAAATCTATGACTTTTAGTATTTCATTAAGGACATTCTTAAGTGAATTGACTTTTTTTCCTCTGCAAATGTGTAGCAAAGAAAAATACAATATTTGTTAGTACAGTTTGATATCACCAAAATGACTTCAAAGATCCCTTACAGTTATTTTGTAAACTGCTCCATTAATACTTTATCAACTGAATTACCAAATCACTCATATAAATATAATGTAAAAATATAATTTTTAATGTAGAAAGGATCTATCTAGGTACTTTTACCAAGAATATAAAAGATTTCTGTTTTCTGATCTCCAGAAGTCTGTTAACAAAGTAAGCTCTTTACTCATAGAACCCAGGTTGTTGTTGTTAGATGCCACCAAATCGGGTCCGATTCATAGTGACCCTATGTACAACAGAACAAAACACTCCCTGACACTGTGCCATGACTAGCAATATGTCAGTGCTTCTCTGCTATTCATAGGGCATTCAATGGGTGATTGTTTTCAGGATTGCTTTGGGAGTAGATTACCACTTCTCCCAATTTTGCAGTGGTGGGGATCAAACCCAGGGCCTGAGAGAGCACAGAGCAGCAATCTGCCAACTGAGCTAAACTCCAGCCCCCCATAGAACCCATAGATACTTATAACCATTCTAGGCAATAAAAAATATCTTTCACATATGATTAATTCAATAAATTCTTGTTGAATGCATAAAAAAATGAAATTAGTAAACACATCAAATTGTTGTGTTGTTGTTAGGTACCCTCGAGTTGGTATCTGACTCATAGTGACCCTCAAAGGGTTTTCAATGGCTGACTGTTTTGGGATTGCCTTGAGAGTGGATTGCCAGGCCCTTCTCCCACTTTTGCAGTGCTGGGAATTGAACTCGGGACCTCAGAGACTGAAGCACAGCACTCTACAAACTGAGCTAAATCCCAGCCCAACATCAAATTAGAATCGAGAAATGAACTGTTAGTGAGGGCAACTGAAAAATTGTGAAATGAGTGCTAAATCTAAAAACACAAGTGAAAAAAAATTATTTAAGAAACTGTTCAAAGAATTTTAGCAATACAGTTGGTTTAGTAGGAAGTAATAACTTTGTAAGGTATTTTATTAGAAGAATTTTTATTGTTACTCTGTATACTCTGTTGTCAAAAAATTGATTATTATTATTGTTAGGTGCCCTCGAGTTAGTTCCAACTCATAGCAAACCTCATAGGGCTTTCAATGGCCAATTGGGGATTGTTTCAGAGTTGGATTGTCATGTCCTTCACCTGTAAAAAATAAATACTAAGTATTACCCATTGTACTAAAAATATCTTTTTCTAAATGGTTGAAATTGAAAAATATATATAAAGATAAGTGTCCAAAGAAAAGTGTCCAATGAATAGAAAAAACTTGTTTTCAGGATTCTAGATAATTGAATCTCATTTTTCACTGTATTCATTCCCTGCATAACCAGTAACTCTGTAAAGAAATCTGAGCAATTAGCTGTCAGTGCTACTTCACTTCTCCAGAGAAGTTTTGAGAAAGAAAATATCTTCATAAGTTAGTCTTTTGCTTGGTATGATTTCAAATATGTGGAGCACAATATTGCTGAACGTTGTTTAGGAGAAGGAAATTAGACTTTCTCCACTTTTTATTATAGAGTTGTCTTAGTACTTTGAAATAAAACATCAATGCCTATCAAAATGTAAAATATAAAAACATGTATGAAACCAATTATAAATGCTTTGTAATAACTTTCTGCTTTAAAATACCATGTCCTTTGTCAAATCAGTTTAATAAAAATAGGTTAAAGCTGGCGATAGCTTAAGAATCTGAGAGTTGATTTTAAAAATAGCCAATAAAATTACTTATCATTAAAAGTCAATATTAAAGACCATATTGAACTTCAAAACTCCTGAGATCCAGATCTAAGTGCAAATTATTAAAAAACAAAAGTGATTCTATATGATTTAGACTTCAATGGTCTCTCTCTGTTTTCTTAACTGAATCTACCATCTCTGAGTTATTACTATATTTTTAATATTTTCTCCTTCAATTTCTACAGGAAAAAATTTATTAAGTCCTTAATCATGATAGATACAATTTAAATTCAAGAATAATACCAGCTAAATATTAAACATCACTAAGATTTAAGTGGGTTGGGATTTAGCTCAGTTGGTAGAGCGCTGCGCTGCAGTCTCTGAGGTCCTAAGTTCAATTCCCAACACCGCAAAAATGGGAGAAGGACCTGGCAATCCACTCCCAAGGCAATCCTGAAACAGTCAGCCATTAAAAACCCTATGAGGATCTCTATGAGTCGGATACCGACTCAATGGCACCTAACAACAACAACAACAACAAGATTTAAGTTGTCAATACAAATCATGTTGGAACATTCAATTTTATAACCTTATGACAACTTAAATAAAAAAGTATTAAATTAATATTCTCCAGTATAAAGGCACACTGTTTTATAATTAGTTTATATTAGTGAGACAGTCCTATAAAGAAGATCAATTTGGGATGACTAAAAAGGTAAAAACTATGAGCCTATGAAGAACATACTTTGGTGGGTAGATTCTCTATTATATATCTGCAAACAGAAAAGTAGGATTGATTGCAAAAATTGCTACCTAGATATTTTTCGCATTCTATATTTTTCCTTCTAGTTACATTTGACTGAACACTTTCTATAAATCTGTCCTAAAAAGTCCACTTTTATCATCATAAATCTTCATCTAATATAACATGAGGAAGACAAGAGCAACATGGCATTTTTTTCTCATGTGATGTGCACTGGAATCTTTTATATGTTAAGAACTAGCAGGATTGGCCACTCCAAGAATCAAAATATTAATATAAAATTTGACAATATTCCTGTGAAAGCATGCTCAAACTTTCTTTTCAGAGGATATTAAAGATAGGGCTTAGGTTTACTTCAACCATGCTAGTCATAAAGGATGTCTTATCAGCAAAATCTGATTTAGATGCCATCTACACAATTTCCTCAAATAGCACTTTGTAGGTATCAGTAAAAACACTCAAGATGACTTTACCTGAACAGTCTATTGGAACATGAAAAGTAGCATGAGAATATCAACAGGATTGATGTCAGCTTGAAGTAGTTTAATCCCTTCAAGCAGGATGGAAATAACATGTCCAATTATTCTGTTGTGGCTATTCCTATTTCACTCCTCCAATTCTGGGATTATGCCATGTCATATACTCTGATTTTCCTGTACATCTGAGAGATAATCTACTGTCACATAAAAATGTGTTCTGTTCCAGACAGAATCCAATAATAACAAATTTTGAAACCAAACTAAAGTATAATCTTCAATATTAACAATCTTAAGGACCAAATTGGATTTCATCCTCAAATGATGATGTATGTTAATTATACATTGAATCCATTAAGAACATCAAAGCACCAGGCACTCTGATGGCTTTATATAAATTTCCTTATCCCTAAAATAGACAATGATAGAAGTAAAATTATGATTACTTTAATAATAATAATTAAAGAGAGCATGAGGATACATGCCTGTAATTCCAGCACCTGGGAGGCTGAGTCAGAAGGATCACAAATTTCAGGTCAGCCTGGGCTGCATAGATAGTTCAAGGGCAGCCTGGGCTACATAGTGCAAGATCCTGTCTCAAAAATAATTATAGTAATAATAAATTAAGATTCAGGCTTCTAGTTTAAACCCCATCTACAAGTTCTGAAAACTAACAAAATTTTCTAATACTTAAGAATTTAATCTAAACCTGTATATTCTATGATGCATGAGTATGAATTTAATGATCCAGTCCATTCTGAGACAGATAATACCTTATAAAAGTTATAATTCAACAGTCTGTGCTATTATATTACACAAATTACAATAATCTACAAGAAACTTAATGAAGCTATAGTTACAGATTGGCACTTATTTAATAGAAAATATTTATTTCAGTCAAGGCATGGTTACTTACTGAGACTACTGCTAAGATCTTTGCATTTTTGGAATTTTCTGTCTAGAGAAATCCTCAGTCTTTCACAAAATGTAATTCAAAAGAATACATAAAAAAACAAGTATCTGTGGATTAGTTAGAAGAACCAAGTTTAAATATTTTCCAGATTGCTAGTTTCCTGAAGCCATGTGTATTTGTATGTGTTGCTGTTATTGATCACGAACTACTCAAGTTTCAATGAATTTCCTAGGATTAAAGGACCAATCTTCCAATTTATATATCATGAGGACCAATTTATTCCTCACAGTGCAACTACCTGTCTTTAGGCCATTTTCTAGATAATGTTTACCTATCACAAAAATGAAATTGAAGGTCAATCAACGAAGTTGTCTTCTGACAGTTCTACTGAAATACTGTTGGGAAAGAGAATTTAAAATATTGCTTGAAAGAATTTGAGAATTTTTAACACTTTAATAGATTGTGTTTACCCAAGCTATCCTTATTTCTCTTGCCAACATTAAGAAGATCCTGTATGAAGAGAAGGCACATTCCCCATCCAAGGCAAAAGACTGTCGGACCAAATCTATGATAGTCAATAGATTACCAAATGAAGATTCGCATCTAATTTCTAGCTGAGTAAACTACATTTGAAAAAAAAAGAACTCAGGGAAATTTCAACTAGTATAGCCTGACCAATCTTGTATGATGAGAAAAAGAAACTATGTTTAATTCTCTTTCAGTGAAATTCTAGTCATCGGAACTAACAGCTGATGAGTAGATACAGGCTGAAGGGAAAAAAAGCCCTCTATTTACTGAAAAGATTAAATTCACAGTCATAACAAAAAAAAAGTGAAAGAAGTTACCAAATGGGACACCAATGTCATAGTTTCTATGACTTCTGCTGATGGTGTCACACTGGCAATAGGTAGTACTTAGCACTGTGCTGGTGACAAACATAGTTTGTATACTTCCCTATATTTAACTTGAAATTTCTTCTGTAATAGCTATAATTTTGAGTACACTGAGTGCTATTCAAGTGACAAGGGGATTTTAAGTGGATGCATGCACTTTTCCAAAATGATCCCTGATTTTTTTTTTTTTTAGCCTTTACAGTTTTCAAGTATTTAGGAGCACATAGTGTTTATAAGACTACTGAAATAGGTTAAATGCCTTAATTGCTCCTGAGAAGACTCCTAATGTGAAGCACCTACCAGTCCTGTAACAGGTATTTTTCCCACCACACTTTCCTCAGCAACAACACAAAATTCCACAAGGTTCTAAGCATCTGAATGTGACACCATGTTGGAAAGAGAAAAAATACTCTGAATCCAGGTGAACCTAAACTTTTTCCAACAAAATATTATGGAAACATTTAGTTGTTAGAGTGGGAACTCTTTCATTCATCTTTTATGAAACTTTAAAATAGAAGGACATTATTCCCTTTACAATTCTAAAATAATCTGGCATTTGTGTGGATATCCCCTATTTCATTTTAAAATAAATAAAATCTGCTTTGTGTAAATTTAATTCTACTAAAAGTTAACATTAATCAGTAAAATCACAGCTAATTGACCATTAACTCCTAGAAGACAATCTAGATTCTTCCATTTCTCTTAGACCCCACAATCAATCCACCAAGTTCTATCTACTCCACTGCCAATGATGTCTCTAATACATCTACTTTCCTACACTTCCAAAGACATTTGTCCTGTCTAAGCCATCAGCATCATATCTGATACCTAAGTAACTTCATTATCATCCGTTCCTTCTTAACTAGCTAGCATATAATAACAAAAGGGATGGTTTGATAAGGACAATCATATTATGTCTACCTACTTAAGGTCTTTAATTTTTCCCTTATACCTAAAATTAATGCAAACTCTTTGAATAACAACAAAAAAAAAACCCTGCATAGTTTAGATGCAACTTTTCTTCCAAAATTCTTATTATGCTATAGTTCTCCAACTTACTATATTCTAAAGTATTGAAATGTGTTAGAACAAATGACCTATCTCAAATTAAGGTATTTGCCCTTGTTGGTTAAGGATTATTTCTTTTATCTATTAGTGTAACATTCCTTTTTATCTGTTATGTGTAAGTTTAACTGGCAAAATCTCAAAAATTCAGTTTCTGAATAAAATAGTTTTATATTCTGTCTAGAAAGATCTCATCTAAAATAATCTCTTCTTAGTATTTAAAATCATATTTATTCATCCTCTTGTTTGTTTCTTTTGCTAGAATAAACATCTCCATGAAATCAAGGACCATTATCTGTGTTTTTCTCTTGTAAAACCCTATCTGGCATATAGCTGTATACACAGTAGGCACTCAGAAACTATTTATTGAACTAAGAAATGGTTGAACCAAATATTCACAACATTCAAATATTATGTATAATTTTTGCTTTTGTACAAACAAGTCTAATAATACCAGAACATCCATTCTTAAACTCAGGGATGCTGGGTTTGAGTTTAGAAGGGAGAGGATGTCAAAAAGCAAATCTCATACTCAATACTTTTTGCACTAATAATTTTGACCAATGGGCTACCCTAAAGATTTATTTGACATGACAAAAAAAGTATTTAAAGAAATTTCAAAAAAAAAAAACACCCTAAATCCGTAATTTGTATTGTATTGAGATTTCTTCCACAAATAATCATTTCTTTTACAGAGGTCCTCTTGATCATTTAAAAATCAACAATGCGAGTCCAGTATCGTGGCTCATGCCTGTAATCCCAGCAACTTGGGAGGCAGATGCAGGAGGATCACAGGTTCGAGGCCAGAGGCAGCCTGTGTAATTTAGCAAGACTCTGTTGCAAGATTAAAATTTTTTAAAAATGGACTGAGAAAAATTTCTTTTTTTTTAATTTTATTTTTTAGTTCTGCAGAGTTTTGTATTTTAACTTTTTTATTTTGACATGATGGTAGGTTCACATGCAGTTGTAAGAAATAATACAGAAATCCCAAGTACCCCTTACCCAGTGTCTCCCAATGACAACATCTTGCAAAACCACGGTACAGTATCACAACCAGGGACTCAAACCAGTGAAAAGTTGGGTTCAGGTAGAAGTTCTGGTTCAGGTTTAAATCCTATGTGTAGATAGCAGAGATTCAAAGTGAACCCAAACCCTGAAGCCATTCTGGTTCAAGAATTTAATTTTTTTTTTTTCTGAACCAGGACCTGAACTCAGACTTTAACCAATCCCAGTGGGGAAAAAAAGGCTGAGTTTAGATTTAGCTTTTTGTTTTTTTCTTCGTGGTCCTAGGGAATTGAACCCAGAGTCTTGCATGTGTTAGGCAAGTGCTCTACCACAGAGCTGCATCCCTAGTCCCTTTTTTGTTTTTTATTTTTTTATTTTGAGACAGGATTTTACTAAATTGCACAGGCTGCTTCTGGCCTCAAACTCACAATCCTCCTGCTTTGAAGTCTCTGAGATTATAGATATAAGACACCATGCTTGGCGCAGGTTTAGCTCTTAATTGTTTGGTTTTTTGCTTTAGGGTGTTTTTTTGTTGTATCACTAGCTACTTGAAAATTGAAAAAGAATTATTATCCTATTTACAAATAGGGTTAAAATTTTAAACCCAGACTGATCGTGAGCCTTCTAAATTTTAATACATTGAATCCACATCTGAACCTGAACCCAATTTTTTGTGGGCTTGAAGCCCTGATTACAACCATAATATTGATATTGGTATAGTCAGGATACAGGAAATGTCTATCACAAGGTTGATCAGCTTTCGCCCTATATATTTTTATGATCTGTTTTAAGTACAAATACCTTAGATGATCAACACTTTGGGTAATTGACACCTTCCTCACTATGCAGTATTCCTCTTTATCCCTGATCATTTCTTTGCTCTGAAAACTACTTTGTCTTAAATGAATATGGCTACTCTAGCTTTAGTTAATTAGTACCAGTATGGTACAACTTTTTCCTTCCCTTCACTCTTAGTCTATCTTTGTCTTTATATTTCAAGTGGGTTTCTTATAAGATACACATATTGATATTGTTGTTAGGTGCCCCCGAGTCTGGCTCAACTCAAGGAAAAATTCTATACATAAATTGATATATTAAAAATGTATAATTAAACAACAAAGAAGGGACAATATAAAGAGTAGAAAGAAGGAGGGAGGGAACTAGCAGAGGGGAGCAAAGATTGTAGAGGTCTACGTAGAATGGGGAGGAGAGTCAATGTAGAGGGATAAAGGCTAAGAGGATGATCTCAATGTAAACAATGCAACTTCATGAGTAAATTGGAAAAATGGGGGAATATAACTTAAATATGCATTTGAGTTTTACTACATATTAGCTATAAGTCTTCATAAACCTTGTGGGTTAATGAGAGTGTTGTTGGAAGTGATGTAAAGAATGCATAAGTGAAAAAGCCAATGCTGTATTACTCTGTACCTCATTATCATTTACTAATAAAGGGAGATTTTTTAAAAATGGGCTGAGGTTGCAACCCAGGGTTAGAGCATTTGCAAAGTGTGTGTGAGGTCCAAGGTTCAACCCCCAGTATGAAAGAAGGAAGGAAGGAAGGAAGGAAGGAAGGAAGGAAGGAAGGAAGGAGGAAAATCAATAATGGAAACTGATATATGCTTGTTGTTGTTGTTAGGTGGAGTGGAGTTGTGTCTGACTCATAGGGACCCTTGTAGGGTTTTCAATGGCTGATTGGTCCTGGGATTGCCTCAGGAGTGGGCAGTCATGTCCTTCTCCCATTTTTGTGGTGCTGGGAATCAAACTCAGGACCTCAAAGACTGCAGAGCAGCATTCTACCAATGTAGATACTTTTTACATCTTTATCATTCACATTAATAATGCCAAACTTATAGAGCAGAATGAAAAGATATTTCTGACTTTATTGTGAAATTTTCTGTTCTGCAACAGTTTCATACATCATGAATATATGAAATATAACAGCAGAATCAATTTCATCAATATTATAAAATATCCTCCCTTTTTTTGTGTGGAACTGGGGGTTGAACCCCGGGCCTCGTGCTTGCGTGCTTGTAAGTGCTGGACCACTGAGCTGCTGCCTCCAGCCAATTTTTTTTTTACTTTTTGAGACAGGGTCTCGCTAAATTATGCAGACTGCCTCTGGTCTCAAACTTGCGATCCTCCTGCCTCCACCTCCCAAGCAAGTGGGATTACAGGCATGTGCCCCCATGCCTGGTACAAAAATCCTCACTATTTTTTAAAAAATTACTTTTATGTAAGTATAGTATGGATTTGTGTGCATGATATATCTTAACAGAACTTTATCTCTGGAAGACATTTAAATATTTTTCTTAATTTGAATCTACTGTCCACAATTAGTACAATAAAGTGACATGTAGACCATTAAAACCTGCACATCTAAATAACAACAGAAAAATCTTTGCACATGCCATATATATTTGCTTCACAGGTAAGAGAGGTCTTTGGGGAAATTTACTGTCAGTTTTTCTATGAAAGATTCCTCTGGGCTATTTTATTCTCTATAATAAAATAAATTAAGATACTAATTAGCTTTGCAAAGCTCAGGTGTTGAACCTACCTTACACAGGGTAGTAGCCTTTTGAAATGTTTTTACAGTTTTTAATGCAATAAAATCAATAATAATTTCCCTTCATTTAATTACAGCTCCAAAATTAGCTATGTTGGCTCTTTAAATAAAAATGGTAATGAGGTTGAGTGAGTTTCTTTCTGCTTCTGCCTAAACCCAAGGTTTCAACCAGGTCTCTTTTTATTCCTGACCTGTAAGCAATCAACCTGCCAGCCAGGGGTGAGGAGATTAAAAACAAAGGGCATTTCTTAGAAATATCCATCTACTATTAATGTGAAGCAACTTTGTTTTTGCCAATAAATAGAATCAGTTCTCTACTTGTCTCCCACTGGTATGGATGGAGTTGCTGTTTCCATTTAGTCCATCAGGTGCTTATGCCACAGGAGTAACTGGACCAAATTCTTTTTTTCCAGAGAATACAAGAAATGAAACCACAGCTGGTACTTTAGACATCTGAAAATTTTAATCCCTAATCTAGCCCGAAGCAGAGCTGACAAGGAACCTCTTCATTTTTAAACATTTCTTATTGAAGCAATTATTGATACTTAGTGTGTTGTCAAAACTCAAATATTCCTTCACATGGAGTGAGTCAAACCTCATGGAGGAACTTTTTTTTCTTCTCAAAAATCCATGGGATACATGTTACCTCACATGGTTTACTTCAATAATCATTTTATTATAGCCACTCAATGCGTATTCATATAGGATAAAAAGAAAAATTCATTCCTGCTTTCTTTTGTACTTTGAAGATATCATGCTGCATAAATTAGCAGAAAATAATATAACTTTTTTCACTCTAATTGACTTTAAATAAAGTCTAATTGACTGAAATTTAAAAAAGAATTAAGCTGTTTCACTTAATTCTTTACATATATCTGAAAAGACCTTTTCCAAAGAACAGAATTGCTTCACTTCATTTATGTCTCAGTAGCCTTACAATTTAAAATGTAGTAATAACAGATTGAACAAAGAGGATAATTTACTGGTAAGCTCAAGAAGAATAGGAACCAGAACTGGAGCATTACTGGAAATCTGGATAACTTTGCTTTACATAATTCTTTACATAAATCTGTGCTGCATGATATAATGAACTTTTTCTGTTGTTCTTTGCTGTTCTCTTTCTTCCTTTTCTAATCCAGTTTCAGTTTACACATAATTTGCCTCAAAATGTTATTATTATCACCTGAGTCTCTATCATGTTAAAAGCTTTGTTATTATGTGCAGTTGGTTTCATGTTCCACCTATGAATTTACAGAAAAGACAATCTAATGGTCTCAGTCAAAACTCTGAGTCTGCCAGGGGCAACAGAGAAGTATATCTCTGTGAGTTGTCACCTTTAGCTGATTAGCTATGATCATGGTGGGGACTTGGGATCTTAAAAGTGTTCCTTAGAATTTTCAACTCAAAAAAACATTTAACGCTTCCTATAGTATTATACAATATGTTTCCAGAAGATATGAAGTGTAAACTCTGGATACATCAGATAAAAATCTTACATTTATAGGGTGTATATAAGAAATATATATTTTATGTAAAAATTTTTACACAACAATATTTGTGACAACATTTTTGCACTATTCCATTTTATAATAAGGAATGCTTGGGATGAACATTAAAATTATCTTTTGGGGGAAAATAATAGTAGAACTTTTAATAGAAATCTAAGGTTGTACTTCATATACTGTTTAAATGTTTTTAGCTATATGGATTTACAACATGACATAGACACAGGAGTTCTTTAATATTTCTAATATGTTACTTTACAAAGAGATATCATGCCTACCAAAATATAATGACTGCTAATAGGTGTGCTTAACTTGGTACACCACTAGTACATATGACTTACAAGAAATTTTAATTCACTTCAAATTAATCAAATACCCATAATAAGAAAACATCTTAAAGTAAAAACATTATAGCAAATGTATTAAATATAAATTGAGGTTTACAAACAAAATATACATTTTAAGTCCTTCACAATGATCAAAAACTTGGTTTTCATATTTTTGTAAACTATTAAAAAAGGCAAAAATTTTCTTCATTTTGACTGCATATAAAACTACAATTAGTAGTTCTCAAGTGAATAATGATGGTTCCCAGGCCCTGAATCCTAACTAATTACTCCCTTACATTGTCAGAAAGTATAAAAATATAAATGTAATGAACATAAGTGTAATGAATATCCTCAAAAAGATCCCTATCATGACTATAGTAGGGAGAAATACAGTGTTGCTTCTTTTATCACACCCTGGTGCACAATTATGTATTACGTCAAAGTGTAATTCATTAAAAGTAATTGTATTCTAGGGAAAAGCAGAGGATCAAAATGTCTCAAAGACAAAAGGTCATGGTTCAGCTATTGTTGTTGTTAGGTGCAGTCGAGTCATGCACTCTACCAACTGAGCTAAACCCCAGCCCCGTTGTAGTTGTATGACTTTCAAATAAAATGCAAGAATACATACATTGGAGAGTATGAAATAATGCATGTATCCTAGGCAATTTGCTATAGCTCATTATCCCAGCCCCATTGTAGCTGTATGACTTTCAAATAAAATGCAAGAATACATACGTTGGAGAGTATGAAATAATGCATGTATCCTAGGCAATTTGCTATAGCTCATTATCCCAGCCCCATTGTAGCTGTATGACTTTCAAATAAAATGCAAGAATACATACGTTGGAGAGTATGAAATAATGCATGTATCCTAGGCAATTTGCTATAGCTCATTATTTATTAGCTTTTAAACTTAAAATATAATGTATAAATATCTACACTTAAAACATAGTGTGTAAGTATCCTAGTCCATTTTGTGTTGTTGTAAGAGAATACCAGAGAAAAGGTAATTTATAAAGAACAAAAATTTAGTTTCCCAAAATTCTGAAGGTTGGGAAGCCCAAGATCAAGATATAGCAGGTTCATTTTTCTGATGAGGACCTCCTCCTTGCACATTTTAGAAAGCTGAAGTTCAAGCCAGCCAAATTCTGCATAAATTCTCTGTTATGAAGGCCCTAATTTAGTCTTTGGAGGTGGTATACACCTATAATTCTAGCACTTGGGAGACTAAGGCAGGAGAATTGCAAATTCAAGGACAACCTGGACTACATAGAAAGAGCTTGTCTCAAGAAGAAAAAAAAAGAAAAGAAACAATACACAAACACACATAGAAAAGGAGAAAAGAAAGAAATGAGAAAAAAAGAGAAGAGAAGAGAAGAGAAGAGAAGAGAAGAGAAGAGAAGAGAAGAAAAGAGGGAATAAAGGACAAAAGAAAAATCAGGCTTGGGATGTATCTTAGTAGTAGAATGCTTTCCTAGAATGAGTTCCATCTCCAGCACTACAAAAACAAAACCTTCTAAATTTCATTCATGAGGTAGGAGCCCTCAGGCCCCCACCACTTAATCATACTATTGTTGTTGTTAGGTTCCTTTAAGTTGGTATCCAATTCATAGTGACTCTACCTACAACAGGTGAAACAGTATTGTTACTGCTTCTCTGCTATTCATACGGTTTTCGATGGTTGATTGGTTTGGGGGAATGGATTGCGGGGTCCTTCTCCCAAGCCTACAGCACCTGGTGTTCCCAGGTAGTCTCCCATACAAGTACTAACCAGGTTTGACCCCGCTTAGCTTCCAAGATCTGAAGGAATTGGATGCCACAGAGGTACAGCTGTAGGCAATCACACCTATTGGCAACACAAAAATGTTGGAGGAGAAACATTCAAACTTTAGCAAGCATGGTTTAGTACAAATTATGAGTGAATTTGAGGGTTTAGTCTCAGAAAAGCAATACTTTTTCAGTAGATGTTTCATATTATCGTGTCAAATACAGAGCCATGTGCTTCTACTGTCAGTAAGGCAGGAGTATGGCTAATGTCCTTTTATGGAAGACTAGGAACCTGATGATTATGCATGTCTAGGAAGAGTATCACCACATAGAGGGTGGGCTAGGTTAAAAATTAGTTTCTTCTCTAATGTAGTTAAATGATAACAGATCAGTTAACTACCTGCTCTTCCCAAGGAGGGATATATTTCTGTGACTTGCCCTCATAATTATATTAAAAATATTGATATACAGAATATAATTTAATTTTCCACTATTGCCTAATATATTTCTTCCATGAACATGAATCCTCATGAACATGATTATCAATCTTCTAAGTTTCTTCCAGGACTGGGGTCTTGGTGAAGTGCTGATATGTACTATCTGAGGACCCTGGTTTTATCCCCAGCAACGCAAAAAATGAGAAAGAAGTGGCAATCCACTCCCAAAGCAATTCTAAAACAATTAGCCATTGAAAACTCTATGAAGGTCTCTGTGAGTTAGACATGACTAACAACAACAAGAAGTTTCTGACAAATTGTTAGG
Source organism: Pedetes capensis (assembly GCA_007922755.1). Lineage (NCBI taxonomy): Eukaryota > Metazoa > Chordata > Mammalia > Rodentia > Pedetidae > Pedetes > Pedetes capensis. Next base: position 791 of record VMDO01014283.1, on the reverse strand, counting down.
TAACAAAGATGATGTCATGATTTTGCATTTTTCTAATGTTTGTCCTTTTATTAAAAGTACTTTTGCCATGCAAAATATCTTCAACTTTATTACCTTCCCTTATTAAGAAATACCTGCTGTTATACTATATTCTCTTTCACATATAATTTTAGATCTTATGTTTAGACTACACATACACATGAATTGTATAATAATTAATATATGTTTTATTGAATTTCCTAGTTATACATCAAATTATATTAAAGTAATTGAAAAACTATATTTCCACAGCTTTGAAACACAAGTTTTATGATGTGACAAGTATTTAAATATACACAATCCATACAAGATCAAATTTGTTTATCAGTCTCTTTATTTCCATACTAGAGAACATCCCATTTTAGTGATTGTGGCTTGAGAGTACAATTTCATATCTACAATATCAAGTGGTCTGTAAAATTTTATTTGCTACTTTCCAAAAAGTCTTCTACCATCTGAGGTATGGAAATAATATATCTAGGAATTCTGATCTTCTATTGAAATATTAAGAAAAAGTTTCACCTGGAAAATAGTATGCCTTTTTTTGTATTTGAGCCCTGTACGTATTCTTCAGTGACAGCTTGTAACTACTTTAATATAATTTACCATTTCCTTTTAGGTATTTTATGGCTGTGTTACTATTTCAATTCTTGTCAGTTTCATTCCGATTGATTCTCTTGGATTGAATAGATCCAAAAAGTTAACTTGAACTAACACTATTTTTGTGATTAAATTTCCAGTACTATTTTCTTTATTTTTCTTGACTTAGCTCA
>VMDO01014282.1:18177-55221 GCA_007922755.1 Pedetes capensis | reverse complement strand
TTCCCATCTTCTTTTGATGTTTCCTGCATCATTTAATATTTTCCCTGTAGAATCTTTCACTACTGCCACTCGAGGCTTGAATTTTTTCTTCACTTCCTTAAGCTTGAGAAACACAGAGCGTGTTCTTCCCTTTTGGTTTTCTGCCTCCAGCTCCTTGCACATGTCATTATAATATGTGACCTCAATACAGACTAGGGGACCAAAAGACTCAGCTAAAATATGGAAGCATTAACTATAGTACTACCCTAAAACGGGTTTTTTAAAAACAAATACTTTGGTTTTGTTTGTGGTTTGTTTTGTTTGTTTTGTAAAAAGACAGGGCACTTTTGACCATCAATGCACAAGCTTTCTATTCCCTAAAAGACAACCCAGACTACATAAACTACACAGGCTTGACTCAGAGATAATAGCTCTAGCTAATAAGGTAAGATTCTCTCAACTGGGAAATGCTTCCTCTTTACAGCCTTTCCCTGATAGGTCAGGAAAACAACTCTTCAGTCACCTAACCTCCTGCTCAACCAAACCCAAAGAACATGTATATATTGTCTACATGTATACTTATGTTTTATATCTACATGGTACTAAATTGAGGCTTATAAATAAATAAGTGCTTAACTCTAAGTTTTGCTTTGGGAATTTTCAACAACATAGGTAAAATAAAAGCTCAAAAAGCCCAGGGAAAGCAATTACAGGCAGGACAAGTCCAATTGATCAGCTTTAATCATAGGAAACACTATATTTCCTCACATTAAAACCTGGCTCCTCAGAGTAACCCCAGGGAGAAGAGAGATTCTACAAGGGCCAATGGCAGGCACCACTGGTGGAAAATCAGGGCACTGGAAAAAAAGGACTGCCCTCAATGGAGTCCTAAATAATCAGGGTTTTGCCACCTCTGCAAAGAAGACCCCACTGTAAGCAATTAAATCCTGCCATCTGAAGAGAACACAAGACTTCATTCAGCTCCTACAATGGCTGCCCTTGAGGACTAAAAGCTGTCCATGGCTTCCCAGTGAGGCCCTATCCCAAGCAACTACAGAAAGCCACCAAGGTGCCTCTGGGTGACTCAATGTGGCAGGTATGCATATTAATTTCCTTTCAGATACTAAACTTATGTAGTAATCACTGTTGATAAAAATGCCCAGAAACAGATTTTCTTTTAGATGCTGCCTGGCATGTACACAATACACGTTTTTCTTTTACACTGATTTCTCTCCAACTGTTAGGTAGATTAGCTTAGATACTAGTAGGCAAAATGGAGGAAGAAGGGGATTCTGACTGGCTCCTGCATTCAGCTACAATGGATGAAGCCATGTTGCAAGTCAAATCTCTAATGACATTGGAAGAACATTATTCTAATGGACCCTACTCCCTAATCCTAGATGAGTTGCTGCCTGCCTATAAACAAAGGCAGATCTTTCTAAGATATCTGTCTCTTAGCCCATCCCTTTGAAACACACCAAACAACTCTACTACCTACCCAGCCATTTTACAAAACAAAATGTTAGGCTCCATTCATCCTAAACCACAACAGGCGCTTTTCTAGACAAAATATCACACTAGGCACCCAGGGCTGATGACACACCATATGTGCTCTACTTTGAACAAAATTAGAGGGAACATGCACACACCCTCTCTTCGCTCCTCACCCTCCCCTTCTCTCATCTCTCCTTTCCTCTCCTCCTTCTCCTCCCAAGTGGCTACTTGAGAGCCTCACCTTCTCTGGGGCCCACCAATGTTCTCTATCCAAGGCAGTTTTCCTTTCCCTTTCCCTGGGGAATAGAAATCTCCTTATGCCAATTCACCCAGAGAATCCAGGTTTTTCCAAGTTCCTTTCCAGGCTTCCTAAACTTCTGGTGCCTCAGTTTTCCCAGTTAATTATTTCTTAAAGGTATACTATCTTTCAATAAGCTGTGTCTATACTTTCTACTGCTGAAGTTTAGCTCAGTTGGTAGAGTTCTACTCTGTGCTCCCTGAGGCCCTGGCTTCCCCCAGCACAGCAAAAATGGGAGAAGATACTGGCAGCCCACTCCCAAAAAAACCATTGAAAACCCCATGAATAGCAAAGAAGTACTGACATAGTGCTGGGCATGACACAGTGTTGGGGAGTGTTTCATTCTGTTGTATATAGGGTCACTATGAGTCGGACCTGACTCAAAGGCACCTAACAATGACAACCACATACCCTCTACTAAAACTTCTTTGCCAGGTATAAATTATTTTATACACCAAAAACCAGGACCAAGGTTTGTTGCTTCCCTTATCTGTGTTCCCAGTAACAGACTAACTACAAAACAGAAGTACACATGTAGACCAATACCTACAACATAAGAACTGATTAAATCAAACCTTTCCCAAAGTATAAAGTCAGCCATGATGCTGGGACATGAAGGGAACACACACAATACACAACAGATAGATTAATAAATCTAAATATTTTAAAGGTGTTCTTCTAAAACATTCCTGGCTTAATTTCTTAATAAAGATATAAGAAAACAGACTGGCTTAAATTTTGCCTATCTTTTTACTGGTCTCTCTAGTAATTACTGTGAATGAACACAAAATTGGGAGCAAAATTTTGGTACTGTTGATTTATAGTTTTGCTAGCTGAACACAACCCAGTAGAAACAGCTCCAAGAATTTCCTTCATACTGAGAATGAGCCAGACACTTTCGAGTTCTGCTTTTCACTAATTTCCCTCACCTAGCTACTGCCTCATTTCTCAGTTCTCAAGAAGAGCAGAACATTTTTCTGCTCTATTTTTATTATGAACTATTTATTTAGTTTTTTTGAGACAGGGTCTTGAAATATATCCCAGGTAGGACTCAAACTCATCATCTTCCTGCCTTAGCCTCTGAGTGCTAGGATTACAGACAACCAGTGCCTGGTTGGTTGGTTGGTTATTTATTTAGTAGCACTGTGGAATTGAATGCAAGGCCTTGCACATGCTAGGCAAGCACTCTCCCACTGAACTGTGCCTCCAGCACTTTTCTTATTTTTTATTTTGAGACAGGGTCTCACTAAATTGTGCAACCACCTCTGGCTTTGAACTTGTGATCCTTCTGCCTCAGCCTCTCAAGTTGCTGGGATTACAGGTATGTGTCACCTTGTCTGGCTGATCAGTTATTTTTGAGACAGGGTCTTGCTATGTAACTAAGGCTGACCTGGAACTCACGATCCTTCTGCCTAAATCTACCCAGAGCTGGGAATGCAGGTGTGCACCATCACACTCAGCTTAGAAACTCTATTTTAGAGATGGGGAAACTGAGACATAACTTGTAGAAGGATCCAACTAATAAGTGAGAGAGTCTAATCAAGGTCTTTCTGACACATAATGTTCTCACCATTATGTATACCTACTTAACAGCTTACCAACCACAAGGGGACTCCTTTTTTGTTTCCTAAAGCATTCCCAGGTCTGTCAGTGCTGCTCTTGGTTCCACTATACTAACTACTGCCTGATTCAATCTCTCAAATGAGATGTGGTCCAGTTCTTGCCATGAAGAGGGAATATAAATGTTATTGATACAAACAATAATATAAGCACATAAGTAGAAAATTGGAGCTGGGTATGGTGGTGCACACCGGTAACCTCAGTACTCAGAATGCAGAGGCTGGAGGATCCCAAGCTCAAGGCCAGCCTGAGCTACAAAGCAAGACCCTGTATATATATATATATAAAATAAATAAATAAATAAATAAATAAATAAATAAATGGCCTGAGGGTGCAGCTCAGTGGTGGAGCACTTGCAAAGCATGGTGAAGCCTTGGGCTCACCTATCCAGTACCAAAAAGGAAAAAAAAAAGGTCAACATTATGTTAATGGAGAGAATACCTTCAAAGCTTTGCATTAGAAAGAAAATTTAGCACTGAGAGAAGGCAGCCATGCTAGCTGTACCATCAAAAGGCACACTAGAAGCTGTGTGGTACTGGTGAAAAGAACCATAAAGACATGATCTGATTCCTGGTCTCTGTACTTAATAGTGTAATTTGGGTTTCACTTATCTGCGTCTCAGCTTTCTTATCCTTACTCTGTGTATCTCAGAGTTAAAGTGAAGATCACATGAGAATATGGATGAAAATACTTTGTACATAGTAAAATGCCAGGCTGGTAACGTAAAAATAGGTTTGGGAATGCTTTCCTAACTTCCTAAATTTCTCTCAGAGCATAAGACCAGGAAATACTGCAAATAAGAAAACAGCATAAAATAGGTCTGACAGCTTGAGGCTCTCATACAGCATGTCAGAACTGCCAGTTACCAAGATAATGGGAGAGACTACTCTTCTACAGGACAATTGGGTCTGTCTACAATGGAGCCATAATAAGGCTTCTCATACTCTGGCAGCATCATCACAAGACTGGACTGAACAAGGATCACTCCAGGAAACAAAGCTGAATTTATAAACTAGGTTGTTTAGCTAAAGGCCATCTGGGGAAAATAGCATACATGAATGTATATGCAAAGCTTAGGGTTGAAGTGAAATACGACTGACTCACTGAGGCACTGAATCAATCAGAGTAGACAGTCTTCATTCTCTTACAATTCTTGAGTGTATATGTAAATGCAAGCCCAAACCTATGGAAGGGAGAAGGTAGGGAAACACAGAAGAGGACTAGGATAGCCATAGTCCAAACAATTTCTCCAAAATAAAACTTCCAATTATAGCTTGTGGAATGTGCAGAATCTGGTAGCTCTTATCTTCCTAGGGATATATTACTACTACAACTAGTAGGTGCTACAAGGGACTAAAATGAATTAAAACAGGGAACTAAAGCACTCAAGTTCCATGTAAGTCAATCCAAAAATATTCACCAATATCTTCCAAGCATTTGCACTATTTAAGCAATCAAGATACATACACATAGCTGGGCACGGTGGTGCATGCCTATAATCCCAGCAGCTCTGGAGGCGGAGACAGGAGGATTGCAAGTTCAAGACCAAAGGCAGTCTGCGTAACTTAGTGAGACCCTGTCTCAAAAAGTAAAAACATGGGCTGGGGGTGCAGCTCAGTGGTCCAGCACTTTCAAGTGCAAGGCCCTGGGTTCAACCTCAGTACCACAAAAAAAAAAAAAAAAAAAAAAAAAAAAAAAAAAAAAAAAAAAAAAAAAAAAAAAAAAAAAAAAAAAAAAAAAAAAAAAAAAAAAAAAAAAAAAAAAAAAAAAAAAAAAAAAAAAAAAAAAAACCACAAAACACATACATGTATGTTTGTGTATGTATGTGTGTTTATACATATATACACAAATATTTCCAAATGGTTATCTCCAAACTAATCCAAGTAGTGTGTTTTTGCCTTCGGGAAGCTTTACAACTTAGTCTTGTTATATTAACAACATAAAAGATAATCGATGTAAGTGTGCACCCTAAAGGGCAAAATTGTTTGGGGGAGAGCTACTATTAGCAATTACAATGGTATGTGGACTTCCAAAGTTCAATATTACCTAATCATTATGAGCAGCACTGACACTGACTTCATAGAAGGCAGACAAAATATATGGAAGATCTATGTCACAGAATTATGATGAACAGATGGTCATGACTGGGGGACCTTCTCTTGATTAAATGATGAACATTGAAGTCATACAGCAAAAGTTGATCTTAGCACACCTATTGGCTGCCTTGGGGATGTTATCCATGTTTGATCATCAGTGATTTTGTGAGTTTCTTGGGCTTTGGTAATTACTAAGGAAAAAGTTTTATATAATTAAGTACAATTTTAAGGAACTGAATTTTTACACTCATTTACTTTTGCTGAAAAAACAAGTTTCAACTGATTTTTAAAACTTTGAACTGAGCAGACAAGGTAGCTCACACTTGAAATCCCTGCAACTCATGAAGCAGAGGCAGAAGGATTGCAGGTTCAAGGCCAGAGGTATCTTGTGTAATTTATCCAGACCCTGTTTAAAAAACAAAACAAACAAACAAACAAAAAAAAAAAACAGCTGGGCGTGGTGGAACACGCCTGTAATCCCAGCACCTTGGGAGGTGGAGCCAGGAGGATCGCAAGTGAGACCAGAGGAAGTCTGCGTAACTTAGCGAGACCCTGTCTCAAAAAGTAAAGAAAAAAGAAAAGGGCTGGGGGTGCAGCTCAGTGGTCCAGCACTTGCATAGCATGCAAGTGTGAGGCCCTGGGTTCAACCCCTAGTACCGCAGAAAAAAAAATTACACTGTTTATGGAAACTGTTAAACTACATTATAATTCAATAAATTCTACCTCACGATGTAGAACAGGCTAACCTCGAATTTACAGCTATCCCAATCCACCTGCCTAGCCTCCTAAGTGCTGGAATTACAGGCGTGTGCCACCATGCGGGGCTCCAGCCCTTCATGGTTTTTTTTTTTTTTTTTTCAGTGCTGGGGGTTGAACCCAGGGCCTCACGCCTGCATGCTTTGCAAGTGCTGGACCACTGAGCTGTGCTCCCAGTCCATTTTTTTACTTTTTGAGACAGGGTCTCGCTAAATTACACAGACTGCCTTTGGTCTCGAACTTGCAATTCTCCTGCCTCCGCCTCCCAAGCCACTGGGATTACAGGCATGTGCTACTGCGCCTGGCTCAGCCCTTCGGTTTTAAAGACAGGGTCTCACTATGTGTAGGTCCGATTGGCCTTGTGATCCTCCTGCCTCTGTCTTCCAATTGCTGGTATTATAGCCCTACAACACCATGCTGGCAGCCTTTACCATCTGTCAGTTAATTCATAAAAGTAAAAAGAAACCTGAAGCCTGGTGCAGTTGCTCATGCCTGGAATTCCAGTGACTGGGGTGGCAGAGGATGGATGATCGCAAGTTCAAGACCAGAGACAGCATGCATAATTTAGTGAGACCCTGTCTCAAAACAAAGTAAAAAAATGAATTGTGGGTGCAGGCCAGTGGTATAGCACTTGCAACGCATACAAGCACAAGGCCCTGGGTTCAACCCTCCAGTGAAAGAAAGAAAGAGAGAGAGAGAGAGCGAGAAAAAAAAGAAAAGAAAAGAAAAGAAAAGAAAAGAAAGGAAGGTAGGTAGGAAGGAAGGAGGGAGGGAGGGCGGGAAAAGGAGAGGAGAGGAGGAAAGCAAGCAAGCTGCGTTGGATGTAGGAAAGCTGTAAGGTGAAAGTTATCCTGGACATCAGGATAACTGACATCAGGATTCACCAAAGAAGTGAACCTGACAGAAACTTAAGAAATATAATGAATGTGGCAAATCTTTTAGTATAAATTCAGTACTCATGATATATCAGATTAATCCCACAGAAGAGAACATTACAAATGTAATGACTGTGGCAAATCTTCTTTTCAACACTCATATCTCACTAGACACCAGATAATCCCTACTGGAAACCACAGAAATGTAATAAATGTGGTGTGGTCTTCTGGCAAAATTTATATCTAGTACAGCAGAGAACTGATACTTGAAATACTTACAAATGCAATGAGTGTGGCAAATCCTTCATTACAAGTTCAAGTATTAACTGACATGAGAGAACTCACAGTAAAGAGCAATTGTGTAACTGTATGTAGTAGAGACTTTTTCCAGTCTGAAAACTCACGAATAAAAGGCAAATCTTATTTGTCAGGGGCAGAAAATAACGTAAAACTATGTTAGTCATCATGCATCTTGAGATCAGGGGGACCCTGTTCACACAAGAGAGCCACTATGGGATACAGAAAACAAATAGTTTATTAACTGAGCACGTAATATAGCAGCCCAAGAGCTTCAGTGGCTGGGATTTTTATTGGAGAAGAGAAGTATGTTATCAGGGACTGGTTACATTGCAGAAATCATACAGGAGAAATGGCCACCTTCTTCAATGAATGGGATTACATGATGTATTGCAAGACTGATGAAAAATACGTCTTATTCCTGAAATTGAAGAGAAAAGTTATCAGAGAGGGGAGTCACCCAGCATTCAGGAGGCTGACGCAGGACTGCGAGTTCAAGGCTGTGCAGGGATATAGTATAACAAGATCAAAATACAAAAATAAAAATAAAAATAAAAAACACTAAAAAAGGGCTCAGTGATAGAGTATTTCCCTAGCATATGGGATACCTTGACTTCCATCCCTGTAACAACAAAATAAGATGCAGAAACACTGATACATGAGAATAGAGAGAATTGGCCAGGTATTTTCAACTTTTTAGGCCAGAAACTTCACAGTCATCCTTGACAATTTCATTTGTCTTACCTCTGTCCTTAAATTGAATCAATAGGAATGGCCAACCTTAATTACTAATAATTTTTGGACTTTGTCTTTTTCTCCATTCCCAGTGCCATTGCTCTAATTCAAGTGTTCAAATTCTCTTACCTGGACATTATAAGAGCCTCATCAACTTGTCTCTTCTCCCTTTACACCTTAACTTCTTAAAATAACATGCTCCCATGCTTCCAAACCTCATGCATACTAGACAAATGCTCTACCACTGAGTTGTGCTCACAGTACATTTTTTATTTTTTATTTTTATAGGGTTTAAGTTGCACAGGCTGCCTCTGATCTTGAACTCACATACCTCCTGCCTCAGCCTCCTTGTTACTAGGACTACAGGCATGTGCCATGGTGCCTGGCAACAATCATCATCTTCTTGAAATATTCTTTCCCTTGGTTTTTGAGGTATCCATCACACCTTCTTTTATTCCTCCAAACTGGCTATTTCTTTTCTTCCTGCACAATACAGCTGATGTATCTTGTTGTTGTTGTTAGGTGGTGTCAAGTCCATACCTGACTCTTGGCAATCCTACATACAATAGGCGAAATACTATTGTTAGTGCTTCTTTGTTATTCATAGAGTTTTCAATGGCTGACTGTTTTTTGGGAGTGGGTTGGTGGATACTTCTTCCAAGCCTACAGCACCTGGTGTTCCCAGGTGGTCTCCCATCCAAGTACCAACCAGGCTCGACCCTGTTTAGCTTCCAAGATCTGATGGGATCAGACGCCACAGTGGTATGGGTGCAGACAATGTACCTTGAGATTCTCTTTTTTATTTTTTATATTTTGGTACTCACAATTGAACCTAGGGCCTTCCACATGCTAAGCATATGCTCTACCAATGAGCTATACTCCTATTTCTGATCTCTCCTTTTAGCACAACCCCTCTAGACACATATTTTTCCTAAGTGCTATCAGTTACTACCATGGTTTTGTTGTTGTTTTTAGGTGCCATCAAGTCGGGTCCAACTCATAGCAACCCCATGTACAACAGAACAAAACAATCCCTGATTCTGTGCTTGTTGTTGTTGTTGTTAGGTGCCGTCGAGTCGGTACCCGACTCATAGCGACCCTCTGCACAACAGAGGAAACACTATTGTCAGTGCTTCTCTGCTGTTCATAGGGTTTTCAATGGCAGATTGATTTTTGGGAGGGGATTGCCAGGTCCTTCTCCCAAGCCTACAGCTTCTGGTGTTCCCAGGTGGTCTCCCATCCAGGTACTAACCAGGCCCAGCCCTGCTTAGCTTCCGATGTGACGGGATCGGATGCCACAGGGCTACCACTGCATGATTCTGTGCTAGGCACACATTTTTTTTTTTTTATGTTTAAGCCCATTGTTCCAGATACCATGTCAATCCATTTAGTTGAGGGTCTTCCTTTTTTTCATTGACTTGTCATTGTCCCAAACATGATGTCCTTCTCCAAGGATTGGTCCCTCCTGACAATATGTCCAGAATACATAAGACATTCCAGACATCCTAGCTTCCAAGGAACACTCTGGTTGCACTTCCTCTAAGACACACCTGTTAGTTCTTTCAGCAGTCCACGGTATATTCAATATTCATCTCTAGCACCATAATTCAAAAGCATCAATTCTCCTGTCTCCTTTATTCAATGACCAGCTTTTACTACCCTCTAATATGACTGGGGGCTGGGATTTGGCTCAGTTGGTAGAGCACTGTGCTGCAGTCTCTGAGGTCCCGAGTTCAATTCCCAGCACCGCACAAATGGGAGAAGGACCTGGCAATCCACTCCCAAGGCAATCCCGATACAGTCAGCCACTGAAAACCCTATGAGGGTCGCTATGAGTTGGATACCGACTCGACGGCACCTAACAACAACAACTAACAATATGACTGGAAATACTGCGGCATGCATCAGGTGTACCTTCGTCTTCAATGTGAGATCTGTACTTTTCACCACTTCAGGGACGTCTTTTACAATAGCTTTTCCCAATGCAATGTATCTTTTGGCTGACAGCTGCTTCCTCAGGTGTTGAATGTAGAACCAAGTAAAGCAAAATCTTAGACAACTTCAATCTTTTCTCCATTTATCATGAAGCTGTGCACTGACCCACTTGTTAAGGATAAGGAATTTTGTTTTGCTGATGCTGAAGGACAATGGATATGAAGGCTGTGTTCTTTGATCTTCATCAGTAAATGTTTCAAATCCTCTTCACTTTCAGCAAGCACAGTGTCACCTGCATAATGCAGATTGTTAATGAGTCTTCCTCCAATCCAGATGCAGCATTCTTCTTCATAAAGTCCAGCTTCTCAGGTTATTTGCTCAGTATAGAGACTGAAGGGTCTGGAGTTGAGCTCAGTTGGTAGAGCACTGCTCTGTACCTTTTGAGGACTGAGGTTGGATCCCTAGCATTTTAAAGGGATGAAGATAAAGTGTTGTTTTGCATGCTTTGCAGGTGCTGTATCACTGAGCTGTACCCCTAGCCCATTTTTTTGCTTTTTATTTTGAGACGGGGTCTCACTAAATTATGCAGACTGCCTGTAGTCTCCAACTTGCAGACTACTTAAAATATGGACTTATAATCTTTTGTAAACCTTTACCAAATTTATATTATGCCTAAAAAAAATCTACTGAATGTATAAAGCTGTTGTTATTATTGAGACGGGTATGGTGGCATAAACCTATAATCTCAGCAGGAGGATCACAAGTTAGAGGCCAGCCTGGGCTACACAGCAAGACTGTCTGATAAAAAACAAAACAGAACACTTTGTCTTCATCCCTTTAAAATGTTGTTTTTAATACAGAAAATTCTGTAAAACACATACACTAAGGCTGAGCACAATGGCTCACACCTATAATCCCACTGACTCCAGAGGTGGAGGCAGGAAGATCACAGGTTTGAGGCCAGAGGCAGCCTCCAATTATTAGCAAGACCCTGACTCAAGATGTAAAATAAAACAAAACAAAAAAATGGGGTGGGGTGTAGATCAGTGGTAGAAGACTTACAACGCATGTGTGAGGCCCTGGGTTCAACCCTCAAGTATCACCAAAAAAAAAAAAGAAAATACAGAAAACAAAAACAAAAACAAAATACCACATAGACTAAGGATTACTTACATAATACACAGATTAATTCAGGTAAAATTTAATCAGACAATTCTCAAGGCCATTGAAAACCCTATGAGGGTCGCTATGAGTCGGACTCGACTCGACGGCACCTAACAACAACAACAACAATTTGGCCTCAGCTATCCTATCTTTGGTTAACATCATGCTTTTACACTTTTTTCGGGGGGGGGGGGTAACTGGGGAATTGAACCCCAGGCCTCATGCGTATTTCACAAACATTGAGCTATACTCCCCACCCCTTTTTTATTTTGAGACAGGGTCTTGCTAAATTATGCAGGCTGCCTCTGGCCTCAAATTCAATATCTTTTTGCCTCAGACTCCCAAATCACTGGAATTACAGGCATGTGCCACTGTGCCTGGCTTGTTTTTAGATTTAATAGCTAACCTCCACCCCCGGTCAAAAAAGTTAACCTGTTGTCAAGCAAGATGGTACATGCCTATAATCCCAGCAACTCAGGCGGCAGAGGCAGGCGGATTGCAAATTCAAAGCGAGAGGCTGCCTAAGTAATTTAGCTCGACTTTGTCCCAAAATAAAAAGTAAAAAATGGGCTTGAGTGTAGCTGAGTAGTAGAGCGCTTCCAAAAGCATGAATGAAGCCCCGAGTTCAACCCCTTAGTACTGAAAAAAAAAAAAAAAAAAAAAGAAAAGAAAAAAAGAAAAGATAACCTGTAATATTTGGGGAGAGTGTGGTGGTGCACTCCTACAATCCCAGCACTTGGGAGGCTGAGGCAGGATTGCATGTTTGGTCCCAGCCTGGGCTACATAGCAAGACCCTGACTCAAAGCAACAACAACAACAACAACGACAACAAAAAGATAACCTGTAATATTTGGGCAGAGTATAATGGTGCACTCCTACTTTCCCAGCACTTGGGAGGCTAAGGCAGGATTGCAAGTTTAGTCCCAGCCTGGGCTACATAGCAAAACCCTGACTCAAAGCAACAGGAAAAAAAAAAAAAAAAAACTCGTAACATTTATAAGTCAGTTAGTATCATCCACGTATCCTGGATCAGGACTTCTAGCTTCAGAAGGAAGAAGTATTGTGGAAAGGAGTAGGTTATTATGCAATAAGGCAACACTAACCCCACATTCCCTGATGGCAACAACTAGGGAATGGGGCTCGCTAGTTCATCTGCCAGTCTCTATTTGGCTTATTTCATTCAATTATCCACTAGAATATAAACTTTAGTATCTTACCACAAAGATGGCTTTGTCTGTTATGTTCACCATTGTACTTCTAGAGCTTAGAACAGTCCCTGTTCCAGTGGACAAACATTTGCTGAAAATTAATGAATAACTATAGTCTGCCTAACCTCTAAAAATATGAGTTTCAGACAAGCATTTATATTTCTACCATCCCTTCTAAGACAAACACCAATTGACTTATCTTTATACTTACTATAAGGCCTGACACACAGAAAGAACTTTGTTGCTGACTTTGGTGGCACATGCCTGTAATCCCAGCCAAGGCAGGAAGAACATACATTTGAATACAGCCTGGGCTATATGACATATCAATACTCTATGTCAAAAAGCCAAGAAAGAAAAAAAAAAAAGTAAGCACTTTGTTTACTAAGTGACTAACAGCTATTACTTATTGGCTATCACTTCATTTATTTTCTAAGTGACTAGGAACTGTTATTCAGTACAGTTTTTTGTTTTTTGTTTTTTTTTTTTAGGGCGAGGGACCTGGCAATCCACTCCCAAGGCAATTCCAAAACAGTGAGCCATTGAAAACCCTATGAGGGTCGCTATGAGTTGGATACCGACTAGACAGCATCTAACAACAACAACAACAACAACAACACAGTTTTTAGAGGTGGTATTGTTGTTGCTAGGTGCCATCAAGTAGGGTTCAACTCAAAGCAATCCTATATATAACAGAATGAAACATTCTCTGACACTGTGCCATGATTGGCACTACTGTCAGTGCTTCTGTGCTATTCACAGGGTTTTCAATGGTGGATTGTTTCAGGAGTGGATTACCAGGTCTTTCTCCTAAATCTGCAGCACCTGGTATTCCCAGGTGGTCTCCCATCCGAGGACTAACCAGGTCAGCCCTGCTTAGCTTCCAAGATCAAGTGAGATGAGATGCTAGGGTGCTATGGCTAGACATTTAGAGGTATTAGTCATGAGTATTTACTATGTGCTAAGCACCATGCTGAAATGGTTTATAGACATACTTCATTTAATTCCCAGAACAATCCTATTATCCTTATTTTAGAGATGTGGTAAAAGAGGTTCTGGAAATTAAGTAACTGTCAAAGAACATGTTATTGAGAATGAAATAACTAATACAAGAAAGGAAATGAAAAGAGCTATATAAAAGGTAAGAATAAAGTGCTATAAAATTCACAAGAGAGTTCACAAGTTCACTTCCAATTTAGAAGATATAAAGTATTTGGGAAAGGTTCTTGATGGATGTAGCTTGCATTTAAATTATATCTTGAAAAACATGCAAGATTTCCATAGGAAAACATGAGGGGGAAGGAACTGCTTTCAGAATTGTATCCACTAGGAAAGTTATGTACAAAGGAGGAAATGTCAGTGAAATACAGGATACCTGGATATATGCTACATGGAATAAGACTAGAAAAGTCAATAAGACGGCCTTGAATGCCACACTCTGTCGATTAGGATTTTAGAAGTTTGTGAAGGTGCCAGGTGCAGTGGCACATACCTGTAATCCCAGCCACTCAGGAGGCAGAAGCAGGAGGATCCCAAATTCGAGATCAGAGGCAGTCTGCATATTTTAGCAAAACCCCTGTCTCAAAAAGTAAAAAAATGAGTTAGGGGTGCGGCTCAGTGTACAGCACTTGCAAAGCATGCAAGTGTGAGGCCCTGGGTTCAACCCCCAGTACCACAAAAAAAAAAAAAGAAAAAAAAAAGGGGGGGGGGAGTTTGTGAAGCTTCCCAAGCTAAATAATAAGAGTGACAAGATCAGATATGTGTTCTAGTAACATGGCTAGAGCAGAGTGGCAAAGAAAGGTGAGGCTATAGAAGAGATTGGTTTGGCCGGGCACAGTGGTGCGTGCCTGTAATCCCAGCAGCTTGGGAGGTGGAGGCAGAAGAATCACAAGTTTGAGACCAGAGGCGGTCTGCGTAACTTAGCAAGACCCTGTCTCAAAAAGTAAAAAAAATGGGCTGGGTGTACAGTTCAGTGGTCCAGCACTTGCAAAGCATTCAGGCGAGAGGCCCTGAGTTCAACCCCCAGACCGCAAAAAAAAAAAAAAAAAAAAACACACCAAGAGATTGGTTTGGAGAGCTTCTGAAGTAATAATATATTTACAAAGAGGCTTTTTTTGTTTGGTTGGTTGGTTTGATTTGTTTAGTTGTTATAGGTTTTTTTTTTTCCCTTTGAGACAAGGTCTCACTACACGGCCCAGGATGATTTGAACTCATGATCCTCCTGCTTTAGCCTCCTGAGAGCTGGGTTTATTATCACATGTGCCACTACATCTGGCTTAGAAAGTATTTTTTGACATCCAGGATTTCACTGAATCTTTGCTAACAACCTTTATGATAGTATTGTCCACATAATACTGTTCATTTTGAGAAGCCTGAGACTCAGCAAGGTTAAAAACCATAGAATTAAAACCTATAGAAAGCAATTCAGGGGAGACCTCAGGATCAGGATCATACAGTATCCAACAACTGCAATATAGAAAGGCAGGAAAAGAATAAGGAATCAAAGATGGATAAGGTTTCCTGCCTTAGTATGTATGCCAATGGTGCCATCATTAACAAATCTGCAGAAGCAGGCTAGGAAGGGGGAGTGGGTTTGATACTTATGGAACACTCCAGCAGTAATCTGTGGTTTAGAGACATCTATGAAAGTAGGATTTATAAACTGTGGAGTGGCTGGATAAGGCTGAAGGAAAAAGCCAAAAGCAAACTAGAGGTGGCTTTCATTACTCTGTGTTGTTGTTAGGTGCCATTGAGTTGGTACCTGATTCACAGTGACCCTACATACAACAGGCAAAACACTACTGACAGTGCTTCTCTGCTATTCATAGGGTTTTCAATGGCAGACTGATTTTTGGGAGTGGGTTGCTGGGTCCTTCTCCCAAGCCTACAGTAGCTGGTATTCTCAGGATATCTCCCATCCAAGTATTAACCAACCTGCTTAGTTGGTGTCCTGATCCTACTTAGCTTCTGAGATCTTATGGGATCAGATGCCACGGTGCTATGGCTGCAGGGTTTCATTATCCTATGGTATCCCTGAAATAAGACAGTTCCAAAGCCAACTAATTCAGCAGCTCAAAAACATTATGAAGAGCCAGGTACAGTGGCACACATTGTAATCCCAGCAACTTGGGAGTCGGAGACAGTAGGATCATGAGTTCAAGGCCAGAGGCAGCCTGCACAATTTAGCAAGACTTTGACTAAACAACAGAAAAAGAAAAAGATGGGCTGGAGGTGCAGCCCACTGGTAGAGCACTTGCAAGGTATGTGCAAGGCCGTAGGTTCAACTACCAAGTATGGCAAAAAACAAAAAACAAAAAACCAAAAATAAAACATTATGAAGGTATCTTTTCCTTTTCTTCCTCTTTTTTCTTTGTGGTACTGGGGGAACAAACCCAAGGCCTCACACATATTTTGCAAGTACTCTACCACTGAGTTGCACCCCAGTCCCTTTTTTCTTTTCTTTTTTTTTTTTTTTGGTGGTACTTGGAGTTGAACCCAGGGCCTCACGCTTGCATGCTCTGCAAGTGCTGAACCACTGAGCTGCATCCCCAGCCCACTTCTTTACTTTTTGAGACAGGGTTTGCTAAACTACACAGACTGCCTCTGGTCTTGAATTTGAGATCCTCCTGCCTCCGCCTCCCGAGCCGCTGGGATTACAGGCATGTGCCACTGCGCCCGGCTTCCTTTTTTATTTTCGACATTGAGAAAGGGTCTCACTAAATTACTCAGGGTGCCTCTAGCCTCAAACCTGCGATCCTCCTGCCTCTACATCCCCTGTTGCTGAGATTACAGGTGTGCACCACTATGTCCAGCTGAAGACATCTTTTCTACTCTCTCTCAACAGCTGACTCTTGAAATTGACTGCTATTATTTACAAATTCCGCTTCATAGTCTCAACATTGCTAATGGCAATTTCAGAGTAAGGAAAGGGCTATTTCTAGAGGCAGAACATAACATGGTTCTAAGCAGAATAGGGGCTCAGTAAGTGGCTCCTCCATTTATAGTCATGTCAAAGGGGTATGTTCTGAAAAATGCATCCTTAACAGATTTTATCACTGTGGGAACATAACACAGTATACTTAACACAAAACTAGACAGAATATTCTATTACATATCTATGCTATATGTACCTAGGGGCTGGGATTTAGCTCAGTTGGTAGAGCGCCGCTCTGCTGTCTCTGAGGTCCCAAGTTCAATTCCCAGCACCACAAAAAATGGGAGAAGGACGTGGCAATCCATTCCTGAGGCAATTCGGAAACTGTCAGCCATTGAAAACCCTATCAGGGTCGCTATGAGTTGGACATGACTCAACAGCACCTAACAATAACATCATACCTAGGCTAAAAAAGCATGTTACTATACTGAATACTACAGACCAATGTCACACAATGATAAATATTTGTATATCTAAACATAGAAAAAGTATGGTAAAAATATGATAAAAAGCCAGGCATGGTGGCACATGCCTGTCATCCCAGCAACTCAGGAGGCAGAGACAGAAGGATTGTAGGTTCGAGGCCAGAGGCAGCCTGTGTAACTTAGTGAGATCCTGTCTCAAGATAAAGAGTAAAAAATGGTCTGGGGATGTGGCAAAGTGGTACAGCACTTGCAAAAGCATGTGTGAGACCCTGGGTTCAACTTCCCAGTACTGGGGGAAAAAAAAAAAAAGATGATATAAGAGAAAAAATGGTACACCAGTATACGGCACTTACCACGAATGGAGTTTATGGGACTGGCAATTACTCTAGGTGAATTAGTGGGTGAACAGTGAGTAAACATGAAGGCCTAGGATATTACTGTACACTGCAGATATTATGAACACTGTATACGTAGGCTGCACTGAATTTTTTTCTTCAATAAATTTACCTTAGCTTACTGTAATGCTTTTACTTTACTAAATTTTTTACTTCGGATTCTTTTGTAATACCACTTAGCTTAAAATACAAAAACACTGTACAGCTGAACAAAAATGTTTTCTTATATCTTTATTTCTTTTAAAGTATTTTTTTGTTTGTTTGCTTGTTTGTTTGTGGCACTGGGGGTTGAACCCAGGGCCTCATGCTTGCATGCTGTGCAAGTGCTGGACCACTGAGCTGCACCCTCAGTCCATTTTTTTACTTTTTTTTTTGTTTGTTTTGTGTGTGTGGCACTGGGGGTTGAACCCAGGTCCTTGTGCCTGCATGCTCTGCAAGAGCTGGACCACTGAACTGCACCCCCAGCCCATTTTCTTACTTTTTGAGACAGGGTCTCGCTAAGTTACGCAGACTGCCTCTGGTCTCGAACTTGCAATCCTCCTGCCTCTGCCTCCCAAACCGCTGGGATTACAGGCGTGTGTCACCATACCTGGTTCTTCTAAAGTACTTTTTACTGGGTGTAGTAGCACATGCCTGTAATCCCAGCACTACAGAGGCCGAGACAGAAGCATCATGAGGTTCAGGCTACCCTAGGCTACAGAGTGAGACCCAGTCTAAAAAAAAGAAAAAAAAAAAAAACACTCAAAATTCTTAAAAAAATTTTTTTACTTTTTTTTTTTTTGTACTGGGGATTGAACCAAGGGCCTCACACTTGCATGCTTTGCAAATGCTGGAGCACTGAGCTGCACCCCCAGCCCATTTTTTTTTTTTTTTACTTTTTGAGACAGGGTCCCACTAAATTACACAGATTGCCTCTGGTCTTGAACTTGCAATCCTCCTGCCTCCGTCTCCCAAGCCGCTAGGATTACAGGCGTGCACCACTGCGCCCAGCCCAAAAATCTTTTTACTTTTTCAACTTTTCTGTTAAAGACTAAGGCACTGGGGCTGGGAATACAGCTCAATGGTAGCATGCTTGCCTAGCATGCACAAATCCCTGGGTTGGATCTCCAATCAAAGGAAGGAAGAAGGAAGGAAGAAAAGCACAAAAACATACATTAAGTCTGGGGGTGCAGCACCATGGCAAAGTGCTGGGTGAGGCCCCAGGCTCAATCTCTAGCACTACAAAGAATAAAAAACTAAAACAACCCACACATTAGCCTAGACCTGTATGGAGTCAGGATCCCAGCAGCACTGTCTTCCACCTCCACCTCTTGTCCCACAAGATTTTCAGGCCAGTAATAAGCATGAGGCTATCATCTCTTATGCTTGTTGGAATACCTCCTAAAGGATCTGCCTGAGACTCTCGAGGAAGCATCATTCTTTTTAGAAATATGTCCATGGTAGTTTGCTTTTTTTTTTTTTTCATTATTGATTTGTTTATAAGCAGAAAATGCACTATAAATATTCCTCTCCATTAAGGAAAATCTTTCTGTACTGGGATCCATGTTTTTATTTTATTTTATTTTTTTAATGGTGCTGGGTATTAAACCCAGGACCTTGCACATGTGAGGCAAGTACTCTACCACCAAGCTTGGCTCAAGGGTTTTTGAGACAGGGTCTCACTTGCAATCCTCTTGCCTCAGACTGTCAATTATAGATGTGCACCACCACACGTGGCTCAAACTTTTTCTCTGAGACAGGGCTCATTGTAATACCCAAGCTGGCTTCATACTCCTGGGCTCAATCAATCCTCCCACTTTGGCCTCCCAAGTAGGTGAGGTCAAAGGCACATGCCACCATGCTAGGATGTTTTCTTTTTTTTCCCTTTTTTTCTTTTTTCTTTTGGTTTTTGAGACAGTGTCTCATTGTGTAGCCCAGTCTGGCCTTGGACTTGCACTAATTCTGCCTCAGTCTCCTGAGTGCTGGGATTACAGGTATGTGCCACTATACCCAGATTGTTTTTAATTTTTTTGGGGGGGGTGCTGGGGGTTGAACCCAGGGCCTCACACTTGCCTGCTCTATAAGTGCTATACCACTGAGCTGTACCCCTGCCCATTCTTTTACTTTTTGAGACAGGGTCTCCCTAAATTACACACACTGCCTCTGGTCTTGAACTTGTGATCCTCCTGCCTCTACCCCCCAAATCGCTGGGATTACGGACATGTACCACCATGCCTAGCCTGTTTTCAATTTTTTTTAAGAACTTCTTCAGCTACATATTCACTAAGCAACTAGAATATTTTAGCTTCATTATAACTTTAAGGACCATCATAATTACAATATGCTGTTGACTAAAAGGTTATTATATGGTACATGACTGTACTAGCTATGTCCTTGTCTGAGTTATTAAACCTTTCTGAGTTTTAGTTTCCTCAACTAAAACATGAGAATCTGAGAATTAAATAAGTTAATATATACAGTATTTAGAAGAGTACCCAGCATTTAGCAAGTTCCATAAATGTACAGACTATTATTAATGTAACTTTCCTATATTTTTTGAAGCTCTCACACTTTGGTGAAACATGGGTTAAAGTACTATAAAGTTAAAAAACTGGTAAATAATAATTTTTTAAAAGCTAGTAAATCACTTTTAAGTAAGGAAGGTTTCTTCACAAGTTCCCCAGGCTTCCCTTCACATCTCCTTAGCCAGACTATATCATATGTCAATGCCTAAATCAATCATTGTCTAGGGAGATAGAATTACAATGGCTGGTTAAGAATGTATATTAATCAAGACCTATCCCCTACGGTTAGAAAGGTGCTGCCAGATTCCAAATTAGCAAAGTAGTGGAAATAGTAATAAGACAACCAGAATCTGCCACAATTTACAAAGCTGAAGTCTTTGTTAGGGAAAGTCAGAATAAAGCAATCTCCAGCAGGTGCAGTGGCTTAGGCCTGTAATCCCAGCCACTTGGAAGGAGGAGGCAGAAGGACCACAAGTTTAAGGGCAGAGTCAGTCTGTGTAACTCAGTGAGATCTTGACTCAAAAAATAAAAAATGATCTAGGGGTGCAGCTCAGTGGTAGAGCACTTGCAAGATACATGGGAGGCCCTGAGTTCAACCTCCAAGCACCAAAAAAAAAAAAGGAGGGGGACTTTTCTTGATACCTGAACTCCCCAGTTTCTGGGTGTATGTTCCCTATCTATGGGCTGGGGATATAGTGAGAGGTAGAGCACTTGTCTAGCATGTGCACGGACCTAGGTTCAATCCTGCACCACAAAAATAAATAAAATACAATACAATAAAATAGTAAAAAAAAAGCAACCTCTAGAACTACAAGCATCACCCATACAGTGTTCCTAAGGATAGTGAAATCACTACAAAGGTCTGTTAAGATAGTAGTGAAGTCTGTTACAGCAGAAACAGTATAGGATCTAGGCCAGAACTGAAAGAGTAAGAACACTTGAGAGTAAGTGAAATACAGCAGGTACTGGACTTGGGAGGTGAGAGCATGCCGTGTTATTATCCCCAGCTCCCAAAGGTCTGGATTGCCAGTCTTGGACTAGTTACCTAATCTTCCCAAAGCCTCAATTTATCATGTAAATGGGCATTACCCAAACTATCTTGGATTAGATGTTAGGATTAAATATAACCTTAGTTCAATCCTCATAGTATGAGAAGGAAAAAAAAAAAGGCTGGCAATCAAAAAGACAAGGTAGGACAAGGGGTGAGGTACTTGAGATGGAACTAGAAAGGGGGAAGTCACCTGACTCTATAGACTAAAAATTTGACTTGAACCTTGGTCAGATTTTGTTGTTCCCCTGAAGAACTTTCATGTCACATTATACCAGAAAAGTCCAAATCTTATTTAACATCTTAAATCTTATAGATTTATGTGAAGAAAAATGGGTAAGAATCTCATTCCTGATTTGGTTGCTTATTAGCTATGTTACCTTCCTCAAGATCGTTTCCCAATCTGTAACAATTATTTATTTATTTATTATTTTGTGGTATTTGGGAGTTGAACCCAGGACCTCACACATACCTTGCAAGTGCTCTACCACTGAGTAGCAAGCACCCTCAGTCCATTTTTATGTTGAGTCACTGTCTCGCTAAGTTATGCAGGCTGCCTTTGGCCTCAAACTCAAGATCCTTCCTGCCTCTGCCTCCCAAAATGCTGACATTATGGGAGTGAGCCACCATACCCGACCTAAAAATTAATTTCACTGAGCTTAATAAACATTAGTTCCTTTCCTTTGGGGCATCAGTGTTCCTAAAATTGAAGACCAACACAAAGTCTATAACATATACACTCCTAAAGTTTTCTTTTTTGTAGTGCTGGGGGTAGAGTCAGGGCCTCGAACAGGGTAGGCAAATGTTCTACCACTGACCTACATCCCAGGCCCAATAAAACTTTTTCATTGATACCTAAAGGTGCAGCTACTAACACAGGCCTGTCAGCCTTATTTCCAGATGATTCTGGAAACCAGAGTGCTTAAGGGAAAGAAACTAACATTACCGAAGGTGGAAAAGAATGTGTTTTGATATTTACAGAGCCCTTACTAGGGTCCAAACATCTGATTGATACTACAGCCTCTTCCCCCTTGTAGAGAGTAAGAAAGGCAGGATTAAAAATGGAGGAAAATAACATTTATTGTGGACTGTACTTGATGCTCCCCACATGAATTGTTCCACCTGTCAATTAAGTGACTTTTTTGGATGAGAGCTAGAAAGTGGCAGGTCTGATTGTAATACCAGATCTGATTCTAAGTTACTGCTTTGCAGCTCAAGGGAATAATTTATATTTCCTCAGGATCAGAGACCATACAAAATTCTAGAATCTCAGTTAGCCACCCCCACTCCCCCAATAGCTGGGGCTAGTAACTCTGCACTTTTTCAGTTTCCTTTAGACTAAGAATTTCAAAGTGGGCCCATAAAAAGTAGAAACACCTTTACAGCTTTATGTAGGGTTAACAGTGCTCCCCCCGCCCCCACACCCCACTCTCTGTGCTTCTTCCAGCCCAGTCACTACAAGACCAGGCCTAGAAAACAGCAGTTATAAATCTAGAGCTCAAGAGCCGGGCTCGGTGGAGCAGGCCTGTAATACCAGCGGCTGGGGAGGCGGAGACAAGAGGATCACAAGTTCGAGACCAGAGGCAGTCTGAGTAATTTAGCGAGACCCTGTCTCAATAAGTTAAAAAAAAAAAAAAAAAAAAAGGGCTGGGGGCTGGGGGGTGCAGCTCAGTGGTCTAGCACTTGCAAAGCATGTAGGTGCGAGGCCCTGGGTTCAACCCCAGTACCAAAAAAAAAAAAAAAAAAAAAAAAAAAAAAAAAAACTAGCGCTCAAAAGTGATCACCCTGGTTTAGTCACTACATTACCTGAGTAAGTTTACCCCTCTAAACCTCAGTGTTCCATCTGTAAATTAGGAATAATGGTAGTACCTACCTCACTATGTTGTACAAAGTAAAATAAGACTTGTAGGGCAGTCAGAACCACGCCTGCACATAGAGATTGGCAAACTTTGCAGTGTTTATGGCTGCAGACAAGTCACCACTGCTGGTTTCATCTCTAACTCCAAAGTCTTAGCCATTGTACTCTCCTGAACAGAGGCTTTGGCCAGCCAGAGTCCCCTCAAAAAAGATCAACAGGTCTCTCCTTTTCTCCTAGCAAGGGCTGACCCAGAAACCTTAAATCCTTGACCTATGTATGGCCAAGAGGTCCTGGCCTTTGGTTTTCTAACACTAGGGTTGTCACTCTGAGCTCAAAGGAACCACTCCATTTCCGCCCGGACTGGGGAAGTTCTCCTGGCCTTCAGAAGTCCAAACTGCCCTCGGTCTGGTGCCCCTGGTTACCAGTCGAAGCATGTTCGCCTGGGGTCCCCTCACCCGAGGGCTCTACTCCACGACGTAAGGAGGACTTCACTAAGGCTAGGGCAGCCACGGAATCCAGACAAGAAGCGCGTCGGCCGAACACAGGCTCGGAGAAAGCTCGTTTAGCGGCGTCCAGGCCTGCAGCCTGGAGCCCAGCGCCCCACCCCCGCCCCGGAGCCGGCGCAGGGCAGAGAGGAGGCCCCTTTCGACTTCTCGGGAACCCGTGCGTTCCCGCCCGAGGCCACCACGTGGGGGCTCCAGGTGTGCCAAGGTGTCCCAGGAACCAGCCCCCAAAGACTGCTCCCCGCGCGGCCCTAGTCCGGCCCCAAACTGGCCTGAGGGGGACTCCCGGCCTGGTTTCTCTCCTCGCAGCTATCTAGAGAGAGCTCAGGCATGTTCTGCAGGCTGGAAACAAGATTTCGCCATACCCCATGCCCCAGCGCCTCAGCTCGAGTACCCAACTGCTTGGTTTTCTTACTCACCCATCGCGGCTCCGCTCGCTCAGACTTGGCGGCGGCAGCAGCGGCAGCTTCAGAGGCAGCTTCAGTAGACAATATGGCGGATCCTGCAGGACGGCAGCCTGAAGTGGACAAACATGTAATCCCCGTACGGAACGCGCTTTTACCCTTCACGCTGCCCCTCACCCTTACCCCACCTCATTTAGATTACTCCCAAGGCGAGTGTTTAAGGAGAAGACAGTACCTAAAGGTGGGGAATAGAGATGGAATACAAAAGAAGTGGCTATAGGGAGACTGGCAGGGATGCGTAGTAAAGAAAGTTAAGCGTACCAAGTTCTCAGTTGTTTCTGCCATTATTTCTTTTTTTTATGGTGGGGCTTACTGCCCCAAAACCTTTTTCTCCCAGAAACTTACTGCTTCTTTTCATAATTAAACACAATTATAGGCTCTGAGATGAATAAGGAATCATTTAGAAAGGGCAAGTGACTTGCTCAAGGCCACAGAGATAAGGAAAGGAAGTCAAGACTAAACTCAGGCTTTCAGACTGGGTCTAACAGCTAAAGTCCTAGTTGAGTTGCAATTTTTATTTCTTTATTTTTATTATTGATTTATTTTTATTTATTTATTTATTTCTTGAGACAGAGTCTTGCACTTGTAATCCTTTGGCCTCACTCTCCCCAGTACTGGGATGACAGGTGTCCACAACTGAGCCAAACTAAGATTGCAGCCTTATTGGAAGGTAAGAAACAGAAATATAAACCACCTGCTGTGGTGCACTCCTGTAATCCCAGCGACTTGGAGGCACAGGCAGGAGGGTCTCAAATTCAAGGCCAGAGGCAGCTGGGTTTCTTAGCAAGACCATATCTCAAGACTGAAAAAATAAGGACTGAGGATGTAGCTGAGTGGTAGTGTACTTGCCCAGTATGAATAAGGCCCTGGGTTCAAATTGTCAGCACCATCAAAAAAAAAAAAAAAAAGAAAAGAAAAGAAAAAGGAGGAGGAGGAGGAGGAGGAGAAAGTCCTGCACCTTTAGCTGGGTGTGGTGCCTGCTGAGGCGGGAGAATGAGTGTTAGTTCAAAGGCAGCCTGTGCTACATAGCCGACTTCCAGGCCAACCTGGGCTATACAGTGAGATTCTGTCTCAAAAAATAAAAAAAGGACTGGGGGTGCAGTTCAGTCTGACCCGGAGTGGGCTGCCAAATCCTTCTCCCAACTTAGTGGTGGAGCACTTGCAAAGTAGGTACAAGGCTCTGGGTTCAACCCTTAGTACTGCAGGAGACAGGGAGAATAAAAGAAAATAGAAATTATGTAGGGGCGGGGTGTAGCTCAGTGGACGGGCACATTCTTAGCATGCCCAAGGTCCCGAGCTAGCTCTCCAGCACTAAAAAATAAAAAGGAAATAAAAATCAGTGCAGTAGAGTTGACAGAACAGTTCTGTGAAGTCATTATTTTCCTTTCAGCAAGCTCCTTGAGGGCAGCAAGGGTCAGTCCATTCTGTATTGTTCATGAGAGTATCTCCAGCACCTAGCACAGTATCTGGCACATGATTGTTGACTGAATAAACAAATGAACAAGGTAGTGACTTACATACAGCAAGGAATGTGAACGCCCTATTTAGCAATGAGGAAATTTAGGCTCTAGTGCTCATATACCTTTTGAATCAAGGAACTTATGGCTGGTACCTATTAGGCCTTCATTTTTGTATAATGGCATGCCAGTCCTCCTGTCTTCTACCTCAACACACAGAACCAGACTATGTCTTCAAGTCACTGGTCCCAGGAATGATCTACTTATCTTTTGGAGACAAAAAGACAGACCTGGTATCTTAAGCCCAGGGTCTGTCACAATAAATTGCCTACTTTACTTATATCCCTGGCCCATCAAAGAAAACAATACAAAAGGCAACACTATGACTCAAGGTTAGGAAAAAATCCTGTGTTTCCCTTCCTACTGACACTGTTCCAGGTCAGACCTCATCACTCTGTTTTACGGGCTTCCTCACTGTGTGAAAGCAGGCCTAGGGTTACTTTAAAATCACTGGCCCCTTGAAAACCAGCCCTCAACACAAGCTGGTAAGGGCAGCTGTGTCACAAGACAGCTGCGCCTGCTGAAGGGTTGGATTAAGAAAAAGGTAGTGTCGGCCGGGTGCAGTGGTGCACACCTGTAATCCCAGCGGCTTGGGAGGCAGAGGCAGGAGGATCGCAAGTTCGAGACCAGAGGCAGTCTGTGTAATTTAGCAAGACCCTGTCTCAAAAAGTAAGAAAATGGGTTGAGGGTGCAGCTCAGTGGTCCAGCACTTGCAGAGCATGCAAACGTGAGGCCCTGGGTTCAACCCCCAGTACTGGAAAAAAAAAAAAAAAAAGGTAGTGTCACAAGATAATCTTGTAAAAGGTCAAATTCGGGAATTTCTGTTAAGGGCTGAACTCTGGAAAATGGAAACTTACTTTGTACCCCCCTCCCCCTTTACCATAAAAAAAGTTCCTGCTTCTGAAATTCTGCTTCTCCGCCCCTACCCTATAAAGCCCCTAACCAATGTGAGTCTGATGCTGCTTTCTGAAAGTCCACTCCTGGGACTGAAAGTATTTGGCTGGCCAGTCTAAATAAACTCTTGTGCTGCCAATCCATTTGTTTGTGTCTTGGAGTATTTTTCTGGGGTCGAGCTGCTGGGTACAATTGGTCTCTGGTCCCAATGCTCTTACTCTCACCTATCTCCTTAAAAGTAGAGACCTTACAGTGTTACTTCTCTCCTTAACAACTTCCTTCCTGTTGCCTGCTCTTAGATAATAGCCAAACATTTCAATGTGACACAATCTGGTCCTTACCAGCTTTGTTGGCCACATCCCACCAGGTAACCTAGGCTCCAACCATATTTGTGGAACCATTTTTCCCCAAATACACTTCTATCTTCTTTTCTTGTGCCTGTGTATATGCTACTCCCACTGCTTGGAATGAAGTGCCCCACCCCTATCACCTGGTAAACTAAACTATTTCATTTTCTCTTTATCTTTATTCCTTTCAGTCTTTCTTTATTTGGTCTTACTGTATAGCCCAAGCTGGACTGGAACTTGCTATATAGATCAGCCTGGTCTCGAACTTGCATTGGTCCTCCTGCCTCAGCTTTCCAAGTGCTGAGGTAATGGGCATGTGCCACCATGCCCACCAAATAAACTATTTCACTTTTAAGACCCAACTCAACTATCATCTCTTCTGAGAAGCCTGTCTTTTCAGCCAGGGTATCTGTCTTCTCCTGCTCCCACAGTGTGCTGGACACTTGTTTTCCTTAGCACTTCATACTTTAAATTGCTCCCAGGTGTGTCCATCCCTCCCTGTTGTCTAGGGGACAGGATCTTCCTCATCTTTGTAACTACCCAAGTGTTTAGCAAAGTGCTTGCTGAGGCACCAAAACCACATGTTCAGATGTTTGTTTCCTATCAATCACTGAGTTCATCTGCATACCCTGTGGCCAGTAAGGAAGAGTTAAAAGAATATGGACTATATTATAGAGGAGAATGCATGACTATATCTCCTCTCCTTCCAGTCCCTTAGCCTCCCTTCTATGCCTGTAGGAGCCAGGCAACCCACCCAGCAGCCTTGTTTCCATGCTTGCCCTTGGCCCTGCTCACCTACTCTCCCTAACCTAGGGTCACTGTGCCTGCCTCACCTACTTCCTCTTATTCTTCCTGATCTAGGAACCACATTCTGATTACTCTCCCCAAACACACCAGGGTGTTCCAAATCTATGTGCTAATGGATATGCCCTTTTCTCTCACCAGAATGCCTTTCCTTCTCTTGTCCACCTATGAAGTGACAAATACAATTTGGACTGTCCCCTTCTCCAGAAAACCCAGAGCATCAACATTCTCTTCCCTGTGCTACGCTGTATCTTATAACTGTTATACTCAGCCCAATGTAGTATTGCTTGTTTTTGTGTCCTGGTATCCTCACCATAGTACCTGACACAGAGCAGGGATGCAGTGACTGCATGCTGAGAGAATCTAGATCACTTTAAGAAGTTTTTTGGTACCCAGCTCTACCATTTCCTAGATGTGTTAACCATGGGCAGGTCACTATAGCTCTCTGAACTCCAGTTTTCCATCTGTAGGAGTGACAGCACACACCTCCTAAGGTTGTCATAAAAGTTAGATTGACAAGACCTGAAATACACACAGAGCAGCATCTGGTACACAGTGAATATCCACTTAGCAGCAGTGATCACAACTACCATGGCCTCTGGAGTCGCATCTCCTGTCCACGGGAGAAGACAGGGCCCACAGAAGCCCAGAAGCCACATGTGGAGCTTCCCAGCCCAGAATTCCACACCTCTGACTCTCTGCCTGACAGGCAAGAAAAAGAGAAAGAACCACAGGACACAAGCTTGTTGGGAGTATAAAAATAGCACTTTTTTCCTCTTATCACATCAATTATCAAAGAAAGAAACAGTATGTAACAAAAATACAAAGCTCTGGTGGATTTTTTTGTGTTTTCATTTTTTTGCATCCCACCCAACCTTCCCCAAAAACCCCTCGCCAGGGAGCCTCTGGCTGAAGCCTGGATGCTGTCCCTGGGATCACTCTGGGGCTCAGGAGAACCGGTGGTCCAGGTCTCTTTGGGGGCTGGCTGAGTACGAGTAAGCTTTGCCCAATACCAGACGGTCCCGCAGCAGCTTGAAGAAGGCATAGTAGTTACTGAACAGGATGAGTGCCAGTGAGATGGTTTGGTGCCACTTTTCAGAGGACATTAAGGAGTACAGCTGGTAGATGATGACAGCGCCCTCTAGCAGCAGGAGGATGTTGAGGATCCGCAGGGGTTTGCTGAAAAAGAACTACCCAAGAAGGGTAGGTATGGACCACAAAGTATGGTCCAGAAACCTGCCTTTTAGATGGTAGGGGTCTAGGTAGGCCAGTGAAGGGGAAAAGCTCTCGGGGCCCCATGAGGACTTGGGTAGAGAGGAAGACTTTCTAGGGTAGGGCGTGGACTTTGCCACCTCATCTGTCTTTGCTTGTGGTGCCCCTCCTGATGGGACACTGCTTCGATATAAACCACTTAAGATATTGTTCAACTTCTACTTCCTCCAGACTTTCTTGAGAAGTCTTGCTCTTTCAAACTTTTTCTGGTCTAAAATCAACTTCTTTTTAAATGTCATTGTCTTGTGTGTCATTGGATCTGAACAAATTAGAACCTATTTGATTTTTGCAGTGCTAGGGATCAAACGCAGGGCCTTATATGTGCAAGGCAAGTGTTCTACCACTGAGCTATACCCCTAGCATAAATTAGAATCTTATGGCATCGACATGGCAAGTTGTTTATTTTGAGGTGCTAGGGATGGAAAGCATGGAAAGTTAGACTCTACAGCCTGTGTACCTTCTACTTTTTGTGCAGCATCCCTACCTTCTATTTTTTGTGCAGCATCCCTACCTTCTATTTTTTGTGCAGCATCCCTAGCTAGGCTGGAAGCTTCCATGGGACATGGTAACACCTCACTGTTACCTAGTGTTTCGAAGCAGGTTACAGTATAGGACTACAGAAACATTTTCTGCTAACTTCAAAAGAGTGCTCAATGTCTAGGGATCTTGATTCTGCAAGGGCCAAAGTATCTAAACCTTAAGAGCTGCTTACAGGCTGGGAGCAGAGGTGGCAGGAAATGGGAGTTCAAGAGACCAGGAGGCCAGGCTCAGCTCCGCATTGACAGGCTGCAAGACTCTGGGAAAGTCCCTTTTCTCTCTGGACCTAAGATTTCTCAACTGTGCAATTAAGATGACAGCCCAGGTCAGTGATTCCTCAAACTGCAATCCTTAGAGGCCCAGGTTTCATGTGGTCCCTCTGGAGCTTTAACAGAGGCAAGCAGAAAATGAATGGGGTTCCAACCCCTTCAAACAGAGTGGTACTATAAAGCACAAAAGTTGGACTTTGGTCTCTGTGATGGAAAAAGGCATTTTGACAGTAAAATTTATTATAGAGACCAGTAGCCTCATTGATTTTGAATAGCCCTTTTTCATAGGATTGAGTCATGTGTCATTACCATCACTTCCCATGTTTCCCATTCTGGCACCCCTGAATAACTTAAACTCTCTAGGCTGATTTCAGCATCTGAAAACAAGGATAGCCCTGGGATTTCTTTCACACACAAGTTCTGAGGAAGACTGAATGCAAGGGTGCCCTGGAAGTGCCTGGCACATAAGAAGTAATGATCATTATCATTTTCACCGCCATGAATACCTTCTTTTGTTGTATGATCTTCTCCTGCTCCATCTAATGCTGAAAGATCCATTACCAAATGAGCCAAAGCTATAAAGTGATAATCTACGGGGCTGTCCTTATGTTGTATATGTATACTATCTTTCTTTGGGTTAGGAAAATACTGAAAATGGCTTTCTCTTGCTGAGACATCACCTTCCTTTCTGCTGATCCCACCAGCCCCATGCCCGCTAGATCAGAACCCCACCCTCCTTCCCAGGGAAGGACACTCACGTGAAACCGGAAGTGTGAGACGTCAGAGGGTATGGCAACATTATAGTGGCCCACTGCTTTGTAGACATTCTTGCTGTGTTTCACCAGGACACCCTGAGGCCACATGCATTCTTCAGTCCACCTGGAAGCACAGTTCAAGAGCACCCCTGATCCCCAGCTTGCCTATGAAAGGGGATACCAGAAGATGGGGCACAGAGTGATCACAGGACTCTACTCCCATTTCCATCACAGTGAGTTTCCTTTTCTGGGTCTCAGCTGCATCCTATGTTAAAAGTGAGTTAAGAACCATGAGAAATTCATTGCACTTGGAATCAGAAGGTCTAGGGCTGAAGGATTGTCAAGAAAATCCTTTTTTCCTCTCTGGGTGCACTGGCTTTATCTGGTCTCACTTGTAGCCTCCAAATGGTCACCCACACTGCTGCCTGGGTGCTGTCTGTACAATACCAAGCTGAGTCTGACCATGCTCAGCTTAAAACATGCTAAAGGCTTCCCATTCTCTCTGGGATTTGGTATGGCCTCTGAGATCCTGTGTGGCTTCCCATGACTCTTACCACACAGCTCAGGCTCAAGCCTCTCAATTGTTCTAGTTCCTTCAGCAGACTGTCCTGTTCATGTCTCTCCATCAACCAACTCCTCCAACTGAACTGACCTTCCTGATACCTTATCTTTTTGGCAAGCTCTTCATCATCTTTCAAAAACCATGTTCCTCCAGAAGGCCTTTCTCAAACTCTCCAGAGTTGAGCATCATTTTGCTGCTCCCTGAATCTCCTGCTACTGACCCATATTCCCCAATGTCTGTCATTTATTTATTTCCCTGTCTTTGTCTCTCACTAGCAGGGATCCCTTTAGCAGGGAGACAGTGTCCAATTCATACCTATGTCCTCAGAGCATGCCACAAAGCCTAGCACTGAGAGGCCAAATGAGATGATGAGACCAGTGAGCTTTCTTCCAATGTCCTGTGACATTGGGGTCTCCCAGGGACCCCAAGGGTTCTGGGCCAGAGACTGAGAAACACAACCTTCAAGCAGCTCCCTTCTAAACCATACTCCTGCCTTGTTAGTTCATTCACTTAAAAACTAGTTATGTTATATACAACCACAAGGATGAACCTCACAGATAACATGGTGAATTTAAAAAAGCTGGACACAAGAGTATCTACTTATGATTTCATTTATATGAAGTCCTGGAATAGGCAAAACTAATCTATGGTGAAATAAAGCAAAAAGGGATTATTTAAGAGGAGCAGTGGATCACTGGGAAAGGCCATGAAAAAATTATCTATGGAGACAGAAATGTTCTATACCTTGCTTGGGGTAGGTTACATGAGTGTATATACATTTTTTAAAAGTCAAAGAATCGTACACTTTGCAATTTGTACAATACACTCTGTAAACTTTGCCTTTAAAAGACTACATACAAAACCCACAAAAACTTGCAATGTGTCTATCATAAGCCAAGTATTCTGGTGGGAAGGAGACAGCTGAATGCCAGACAGGTGAGAGCCTTGCCCTCCAGAAGCTTTTAGTCCTGGAAAGGCAGGCAAGAAACTAAGCAAACAGCAGAAAGCATTAAATGGAATGAGTATGGTATTATGGGCTGGGATTTAGCCATTCAGTTGGTAGAGTGTTGCTCTGCAGTCTCTGAGGACCCGAGTTCAATTTCCAGCACTGCAAAAATGGGAGAAGGACCTGGCAACCCACTCCCAAGGCAATCCCGAAATAGCCATTGAAAACCCTATGAGGGTCGCTATGAGTCGGATACCGACTCGACGGCACCTAACAACAACAACAACAACAACATGGTATTATGGGGCACTGAAGCAGGGGCAGGGATCCGGGGGAATGGAACCCATTTAGGTGGTCAGGAAAGTGTTCCTGGAGGAACCAAAGTGTAAAGAATAGACAGGCATTAACCAGGAAGAGGAGGATAGAAAGGGCATTCCAACAAAAGATACATTATGGGCAAAAGCCTGGATGCAGACATGCATAAAGCATACAAAGACCCAAATTGATTTGGTATGGCTAGAGCAGAGTATGAGTCAGGGCACAGTAAGAGATGAGGCTGGCAGGCCTCAGTCCATCAGCTGGGAAGCCATGTAAGGGAGCCTGGACCTTATCTGAGGACCTTAGTGAGCTACAGACTGGCAAGTTTATCCTTATAGTCTATGTTCTATCTTTCTACTCCTCGTTCCCTCTGAGTCGGAGGCTAAGCCTTTTTTGGCCCATTTGGCAATGCCAGTCACTTCTATGGACTATGTGGACAAAGTATGAAAGGAACCCACATTATCATGGGAGGCCAAGACCAGAAGGCTTGGCTTATGTGGCCTTCCTTTGCATTTTTGCTCTTTGGTGAGCCTACCTCTAAAAACCTGTCCTAGGGACCTCCTCTTTGTCAGACTTAGTCTGGGCCCCATACTCAGATGTGACTCAGAGGTGGTCCTGGTCTTGAGGCTTCCAGTCTAATGGGGGGAATACAGGCAAGAAAATTAGTATAACCTGGGCAAAAAAATACTTTGATAAAGGGCTATAGAAATATTAGGCACCTCACTCATCCTAACTATTGGTGTAAATGGCTATCTCCTCTAGTAGTCTATGAACTTGTTAAAGCTCTCCCCTGTCATTTCCTCCCTGTGACCCTCCTTCCTGGGCCAGGGTTCACTATAAGCCAACAGAGCATCATATTCTGTCAGACACTGGTGAGTCAGTCTTTCTTTTATATTTCCTTTTTTTTTTTTGTTTTTTGTTTTTGTTTTTTGTTTTTTTTTGCAGTGCTAGAGATCAAACCCA
Source organism: Pedetes capensis (assembly GCA_007922755.1). NCBI lineage: Eukaryota > Metazoa > Chordata > Mammalia > Rodentia > Pedetidae > Pedetes > Pedetes capensis. The sequence continues at coordinate 22,449 of VMDO01014282.1, read as the reverse complement.
GGGTACATTCTACCAATGAGCTAAACCCCCAGCCTGAGACTGATGTTTCTAAAGCACACACTGGAATGAGTCCCACCACTGTTCAAACTCTTCTATGGCTCCCCTCACTTTACAGGACAAAGTGCCAGCTCCTTCACCTGATATGTAGCACCAGAGGTGGTACATATTAGGTAGAAGTAAATGTCTACTGAAAGAGCAGGTGACATATAGTTGAATGGATGAGTGAGCAGGGGAGAGAGGAATAAAGCAATGAATGAATAAATGAATGCATGCATGAGCAAGTCAGTTGATGAGTGAATAAATAAATAAATGAATCAGTGAATGAGGAAGTCAATGAATCCATGCATTTAACACCTGTTCCCTTCCCATCTCCAGGGCAAACTCCCCAAGCACAGGGAACAGGTCTATCTTGGACCCCACCACACTTTACTCTAGACACAAGGCCTAATATACAGGACAAGTTCAGTAACTATTCACTGGATGACCGGATGATTTAATGAGCAAGAGGACAAGTGACTTTAGGCTTTGACCAGGCAGTGGGGGTTCAGTGGGCAAAGAAGAGTAGGGCAACTCACGGGTGCTGCAATACGTTGGAGCACAGAGCTGGGTCCACCTTCTGCCAGCAGCCCAGATGGGCAGCGGCCTTATGCAGAAGATCGCAGTAGCTGGCGGGCAGCAGGTGCTGCATGAGGATCACTGAAGTGCTGATGGACACCAGCAGGAACAGCTCACAGGACCATCGCTTATCATAGTAATGTGTATTCTGGGAACAGCAGGAGGTGGGTTAGGCTTGGGATGCCCATAATAGCCTCACTCTTTCTCCCTTCCTTGATTTTACCTGCCTTAGACATAACGGAAGTCCTGGGGAGACCACAGGATGGCCTGAAACCAAGTGTCAAATATCTAACAAAGGTACCTTAGATCCTGTGCCCACTAACCAATTTCCTACAAGGAAAAACTGCTCCCATTGCCCCCCGCTATGAGCCAGTATAGGTTCTGAGATCCAAGAGACCTGAATTCAAATCTTGACTCTGCTGCATATTAGCTATCTGACTCTAGGCAAGTAATTTAACTTGCCTGTGACTTAGTTTCCCCATCTGTTAAATGAGAACAAGAGGAACCATCAACCACCCCTAAGAGGCATTAAGAGGATTATAATACACATAAAAATTCCTAGCATGTTGCAGGTGCTCAACAGACAGTGAGTCTTCTCAACCTCAAATCTTTGGGTAAAATGCATCCTGGAATAATGTTTCAAATTTACTGCAGCTGAGGAGATTCCTTCCCAGGAGACTGCATAAGCAAGAGAGAACAAAGGCTTTTGAGGTCACTGAGATGTGGATGACTCCTGGCTTCCCTACTTAATGACAAAGCAGGATACTGTGATATGCCTGTGTCAAAGCAGCCACTGAAATAAAAAGTTTCTGCTCTTTGGCATCAAGTATTATGAATAACGATACCATGTCTCCCTCATTGGCTAGATGACCTTGGGCAGGTCACTTCCTTTCAGGAAGCCTTGTTCTCTGCACTCTAAAATGGAAACATTAGTCACTCCCGGTCTCCAGAGAACAGATAGGAAATCACATAAAAAACAACAGAGCTATTTATGTAGACACCTTGTGTGGGGCAAGCAGCAGGGTAAGGTCCCAGTGAGGCCCTTTCTCTCCTTGGATAGAGCTATATACCTTCACAAACCAGACAGGCACAAAGGCCACATAATAGGCACTCAGCATGGAGCTGACAAGCACTTCCTTCATGCGCCAGTTGAAGTCCATCTTAAGGAACTCCACTTCACTGCGAATGAGGCTGGGTGACAGGCAGCAGGCATGAGTGGGCATGGCTTCCGGGCCATACAGCTGTCGTGTGTGCTGTTTCCATGTTTCCCGCAGTGTAAGCAAGTAGTCCCGACTCCTCGCTAAGCCGTTGACAGCCTCCCGGGGCCCAATGGAGGCCATGTGGCTGAAGAGGTTTGTCTTACGAAGATCACAGTTCAGCTGCAAGAATGGAATGTACATCCCAAACCTGCTGGGGAAGACAGTGGTGAGGGCAGGCCTGCCTATGGGCCAAGATCCCAACCCTCATCCCTATGGGGGACTCTGCTTTCCCCTCTGGGCATCAGCCTTCCTGGATGCTCTGAGGGGAGAAATGACCCATCTGCCCATCCATTCATCCTCCCATCCAATGGTCAGTCATCCAACACCTGTCTTACCATTGTGTGTGTGCTAAAGACTGATGGAACAAATAGTGAGCAAGAGACAAGTCCTTGCCCACCCAGTCTAGAGATAACTAATAAAAACCATAACAGCCTACATTCACTGGGCACAGCCTATGTTCAAGGCACTGTATTAAATCATTCTTGTGAATCCCCTTCCTTTTTCTTATAAGAACAATATACATTAGGTACTCTTATTTTGTTCCCTTTTCAGCCAAGGAGGCTCAGAGTGGTATAGTTAGTTCCCAAAGGTTACATAATTAGTAAGGAAGAAATAGAGCCAGGGCTCAGACCTGGTTCTGTCTGATATAAAAGATCAAGATAGATATTTTAAAAAATCACTATCAGTAATTAAAAGAGCTGGGAATCATGGTGCACATCTGTAACAGTGACTTGAGAGGCTGAGAAAGAGAGTTTGAAGCCAGAGGCTGTCTGCACAACTTAGTGAGACCCTGTCTCAAAATAAAGAATAAAAAAGGGGCTGGGGCCCCAGCTCTGTGCTAGAGCACTTGCCCAGCATGTGGAAGGCCCCAGGTCCAACCACCAGGCCTGCAAAAAATTAATTAATTAAAATAATACATAAAGTCATAAAAAGAGGCATAAGTTGTATAACTGGGTGCATATATGAGAGGAAGCACTTTAGTTTGGATAAGAAGGCATTTTAGCTGGGCACAATGGTGCACACCTGCAACCCCAGTGACTCAGGAGGCAGAAGCAGGAGGACCACAAGTTTGAAGCCAGAGGCAGCCTGTGTAACTTAGGGAGGGAGACCTTGTCCCCAGATAAAAAATTTAAAGAATGGGCTAGGGATGAAGCTAAGTGGTAGAGCACTTGCAAAATATGTGTAAGGCCCTGGGTTTAGCTCCCAAGTACTAAAAACAAAACAAAACAAAAAACGAGCAGTAGTTCAGGAAAAAACTCTTATTTTGTGCCTAACCTGTGCCAGGCATTGAAATGGGCCCTTAAATGATACAAATCTCTCCCACTAAGCAGCACCCTTAAGACAGGGCTGGAGCTAATTAGTCAAGGAGTTTTTTGAGTGTATAGCCAGTACTGTATGAGAAAATCAGACAGACCCATAGCCTGGAAGAATAGTTAGCTCTCCATATCTGTGGATTATGCATTTGCAGTTAACCAACCAGGGAAAACACTCAGAAAATAAATGTTTTACTGTTGCTGATGTGCACTATGTAGTTAGGCCTACAATGCTGGTTGCTGGTTATATCTGTTGCTGGTTGCATCTGTACTGAATATATAGATTTTTCTTTTTTTTTCCTTTCTTTTGTTTAGATGAGGTCTCACTATGTAGCCCAGATTGGCCTGGAACTTGCTCTATAGATCAGATTACAAGAGTGAGCCACCATGCCCAGCTAAATTATTTTTATTTATTTATTTATTTATTTTGAACAAGGTCTTGCTAGGTAGCCATAGCTGGTCTAGAACTCACTGTGTACACTAGGCTGGTCTTGAATTTATGGTAATCCTCCTGCCTCTACCTTCCAAGTGCTAGGATTAAACGTCTGTGCCACCACACTCCAGACTTTTTCAATGGCATTATTGTCAAAGCAACAGAGTGTAGTAACTTTTTACATAACATTTATATTGCATTAGGTATTAAAAGTATTCTGGAAATGACTTAAAATATATACAAGGATATATATAGTTATTTGCAAATACTATGCCATCTTCAATAAGGGACTTGAGCATTCCTGGATTTTGGTTATCTGTGGGGTGTCTAGACCAAATCCTCCAGGAATTTTGAGAGAGGATACTGATACTTTATCTTGCTATGATCATAAAAGGGGGATAAAAGTCAAGCACAATACATGGTATAGCATTGTTGTTGTTGTTGTTAGGTGCCGTCGAGTCGGTATCCGACTCATAGCGACCCTCTGTACAACAGGGGAAACACTATTGTCAGTGCTTCTCTGCCGTTCATAGGGTTTTCAATGGCAGATTGATTTTTGGGAGGGGGTTGCCAGGTCCTTCTCCCAAGCCTACAGCTTCTGGTGTTCCCAGGCAGTCTCCCATCCAGGTACTAACCAGGCCCGACCCTGCTT